>CAJHQP010010195.1:0-19506 GCA_905132765.1 Moricandia arvensis
GCACCACTCGGGTTTTTCTGGACTTTTGGTCCATTGTCGTAAGTCCGTAGTATTTGCACATAAAGAGACCCTCTCAAAGTAGATATCATCTCAGGATTTAATGGGTTGAGACCGGAAAGACTCAGCAGCTACTGCCTTTGAAGGCTTTTAGCAGGTTCACTGCACCTGCATCCTCTTTTGGCTTTTGCTGTGTTACATACAAGTGGGCGAGAAGTGAGTCTTAAGTAATGAAAATAATGTCAAAAGTGTATAGGGAGCAGTGAACACTGTACCGGGTTTTATTTTGGGTTACTGAGGTCTCGGAACGTGATTTGCGCGGATTTAACCATATTAGTTGATTACTGTGAAGTAAATTTCTTGCTGCGGTAATGTTTATCTTGTGGGAGTTTGTTTATTGGTCAATCTTTTCAAATAATTTATTAAAGTTTTTCCACAAAAATAGCTAAAAAAAATGATCAAATAAATATTTTAAATTTAAAAATTTTAATATTATTTGTACTCTTTAAAATCTAAATATCACTTCTAAAATTTCATCCTTCACTAAATATTTAGATTAATTAATCTAATAGTATATATGTATACTAGGGGAGGCGCGCTACGCGCGGGGTTTGATGGATCGGTTTTAATAAAAGATATAATTTTGTGTAAATTTCTTCTATGTTAAGTTGGACGTGAGTATGATTATGTTGTCTACACTAAATTTCAATTAGTATTAATATTATCGAAGTACTTTTTGCTGGTTTTCAATCCTGAATTGGTAAGTTTTTATAGTGGTTTTAGTTTTATAAACTATAAAATAGCATAAATCATTTCGGATTCCGTCAAAAAAGAGAATGAGATCGAGTTTTTCTAATACCCCATTCGTATCCTTGTTTGTGAGGGTTTATAAAATTGTGGAGAATGAGGTTTTTATTTAGAAGAACTCTTTGTCAAAGTTATTATAGTTTTTTTGTAGAATGTTAGTAATTGATATTATTAACAATTGTTGTTGTTTTTTTACCTTTGTTTGGTTCTTTTGTGTGATATTTTTTGGTTATATTTGCTTATATGTTATGTAATTAATCGTACTAATAAGTTTATCGATAAGAAAAAATATAAAAAATAAGAAATCAAAAAAAAAAGAAAAAAAGGCGACAAATATATTATTTTAAATAGATAAACTGAGTACAACTTATTGTACCTTAGAGCATCCAATAGGGGTTTTAGTCGCGCGGGGATTCTCAAAATATATCTCTGCGAAGAACTTTTGGATCAGATTTTCCGTAAAGTTAAGAACCTCAAAATTAAATATTAATATAAATATATACATACACATGTATGTATTTTGAGAATTTCATAGTTAAAACCTCCATTGGAACATTTTGACCAAAGCCATTGTGTCTCGAGACTCTCAACATATAAGGCATCTTATGTTCGGGATGTGACGTATTTGTGGTATCAAATATATTATTTTTGTTGTAAGTTTTATTTTATGTTCATTTGTTTGGGAGTGTGATTATGTTAAGCGATCAGTTTTGTCTACACCAAATTTCTAAACAACTGACAATAATATTAACTGATATTAATTTTGTTGTTAAAAACCTTGTTGAATTAATAAAAAATAATATCATAAAAATATTAGGTTTATTTTCATTTTTTGAATGTTTTTCTATCATCATATAATCAGTAAATAATATTAAATTATTGTGAATTGTAATTGAGATTGTACGTATAGATTATGAATTATCCTTTCTTCTTGTTCGCATAGAATCCACTAAGACTTTTAGTTTATCTTATATATTTCACTTTAATTCTATTGGTTTTTAGTTAATAAGAAAAATAAATAATTGCTTCACAGAAAAATAAAACATTTTTTAAATTGAATCAACTAAAAACATTTATTAAATGAACTATATCATCCAGATCGATTAGAATTTTTTTTTAAATAATATTATTCAGTTTCAGCGTATAAATAGTGGCTGTTTTATTTATTCTATTACCTTCTGTAGTGTTTCCATTGGTTTTCTGAGTAATCTATTATTTTATTTTAAAATTTTACCATAATTTATTAATGGGAAAAAATTCTATAAAGAATATAATATATTTATCATGTTAAAAATATATAATGTGCTATAAATTTGGATCAAGTTACATTCATTTATTGAATCATTATGTGTTATATAATATTTTTTTTATTTTGTTGTTTGTGTGTCTATTTCTTAGTCTTTGTTTGTTTGATGCTTATATTTAAAATATTAGTGGTGTGCCCGCGCTTCGCACGGGTTGTTTCATATTTTTTTTATTGACTTTTTGTGTAATTTAATTTGATTTCTTTGTTGTAAGAATCTGAATGCCGGCAGTTAGTTTTTGATTGAGAATGATTTGGTTAGGAATGTCTGAAGTGGGCATGTGAAGCATTATTGTAAGAATCATCTCATATATAATTGTTGTTTAACTCAGCAGCCCCAATCGCCTGCTTGCATGTTGGTGTCAAGTAAAGATTTTTATTTACATTTTTATTTGAATAAAATTACTTTAAATCTTTGTTTATATCATGAAACAATAATTCATTTTCTAAGATACTTTCATTAAATATTTTTTATATATTTTTAAATTTATTTGTTTGGATCTTTTTGTAAAATATTTATTTTTTTGATTATATATTATACTTTTATGTTTCTATAAACTTCTTGTTAATTTTTGATGGTATGAGTTTAGTGACTGGAAGAAACAAATCTGTCTATTTATGTATCTTTTATTTTTGTGATTTTAGTTTGATGGAATGTGAAGAAACAATATCGTAAATTTGGTCTTATGTGTTATGATGATTTATAATATGTGATTGTTGTTTTCCCTTAATTATTTCAAAAGTATGAGTATGTTGATCAAATGAAAGAATAAAGTTACATTAAATTCAGTTTTCTTTATCTGTTAATTTCTGAAATCTAAAAAACTCATAAATATTTTTTTTTCTATTTTTCTCTAATGAATTTTCGGTTTATTCATAAAATTCATATATTATTAAATTATTATGTATTTTAACTAAATCATTATTAGAAGAATTCTAATTTTATCACAATTTTGATATCATTTCAATTTACCTTTAAATAATCATTTTCATAAATACCATACTTTTTGTTGAAATCATCTTAAATTATTTATAAATTTTAATAATAATTAATAAAAGTTTATAAACTCAACCGTCAGTTTAAATACAAAACCATAAACAATAATCACTAAACATTAAACCCAATATTATGAAAGTTTTGAATGAAAGTTTTTTTTAAATGGTAACCAATTTATGGTATTCTTAGCAATTTCTCATCATTGTTTGTACACAATTTTTTCCACCTTATTCCAAAAAAAATTTTCACCTTATTCAAGTTATCTTATGAACTTTAACTAAATTTTCATTTTAAGTTTTTTATATTTTTTTTTTGCTTCTCAAAATTATTATTAAAAAATCTATTATATATTAGTTCTTGGTTGTGGTTTCCCATAATTTTCCTTGTAATTATTTCTAAATTGAGTTTTATGATTACAAAATATATCTTTGTGAGATTTACCTTATTTTTATTTGCTTTGGTGTGAGTTTGATGAACTGTGAAATTATTTAAATTTTATTTATTCTTTTCCAAGTTTCAGATTTTAGATTATATTATGTATCACTAAATTATTATTTGTTGGTATTTAAATAAAGTATAAATGTTTTGTTTATAGATTTGATAAAATTGGACATTTTTAAAAAAAAAATTACTGAGTTGGTGGCGCGACTAAGAAATCAGAAACAAAAACATAACTGGAAGGGGGTTAGTTCAAAAACACAAATTTGTCTACCGCATTAATGGGACAATGCTGGGGAGCTTAGTTTTGACGTGGAAAATTTTCACCCTATCTCTGCCGCCTTTGAAAACTATGCGTCTCACTTGTGCTCTCCGGATGCAATGTCATCATTGGTTTGTAAGGTTGGTTGAACCAATATACAGAAGACCCCTGACTATCTTGCGAGTTAACTTGAAATTAAAATCAGTGAGCTTGACTGGAAGTTGCATAGGCGTCCAACAATGTCTTGGAAATACTGTACACGGGACTGATATAGGATAGTCCCTGATATAGAGTTCATGGCATCATCAACAGTGTGGCTGATGCTGACCAAAAAAAATAAAGAGAATATATAAGACCTTCATTAAATCTTCAAGAAGACGAAGTGAAAACTCTAGCACACGCCTAAAATCATTTTGCAGAGTCAGAAACAAAACAGCTGACTCATGAGAGATAACTTGAAGCACTGAATCGTTCTGCAATTTCGTTACTCTATCGGAGTCTCCAAGAATCGTTTGTGACTTTTATTTTTTTCCCAAGAAGAACATCTATCATATTAACAAAACTTCTCTAGAACGCTTGTCAGGGGATGTACTAAGCAACGTAGAAGAGTCTTAAGAAGTTTCAGAATCAATGATCAAGCTTCCGTGTACCTGATAAACCAGAGGTGATTTCACAAAATCCTTAATATTTAATCATACCCATTTTCATAACAAAGAAAAAACCCACGATGGCATTTGATCAAATAATGAGAGGAGGAGGAAAAAGCTTACCTTTGTAATTATGTTAGGAGATGGAGTTTTTACGGAAGCAGACATTGATGGAGGTAAAGAGAAATAAGCTTCTTTTAACGTCGAGCCCTTCTGTCCCTTAGGCCTATGACTGACACCTTTACAACATGTAAGTGATGTTTCTAGTAAATGTCCCAATAATAAGGAAACAAGAAGGAACATTCCCAGCACAATAGAAGCTTCGATAAGACACTTACCCGATAGTGGACATCACATTTCGGAGGCTTGAACTGTAAAGTGAACAACTGAAATAGTGAGTCTTCCAATCACGCAGAATGAGAGATCAAGTTCACCATGGAAGTTAGTACCAAATTTTAACCACGTGAAAGAGAATTTAAGTACTATATAGCCAACTGGAAATTTTAATTAAGGTCTTATGATGTATATAAATTACTTGGAACATCTTATCAAGGCCTTCAAAACTTCTAGAAGCGAAAGGATCTCAAAGCTTACCGCGAGAGAAGTTCTGCAGTATAAGATTCTATCATCAAAGTGTTTAACATCGATAAACCAAGCATCCTAAAGAAACATCTTCCAACACTCTTATTCTTCCTCTTTCCCTCTGTTTGGTTTTATAGATTTCTCTCATCAGTTTTCCCAGTTGGGTTTATTTTGCTCAGATCTTTTTTTCTCCAGATCATGTCTTCTTCAATACAGCAATGTGATTCTGACAAGAAGAGCATATATCTTGACATCTGGAGTTCCATCACACACGATTGATGGTCTTTGCAGAGAAGATGCAGAGATGGTGATGAAAAGTTTCAGACTTCAGAAACGTTATATTGCCGAGAAGCTTTGAAATCTGTTTGAAGAAGACGACGGAGCAGTGAAAATTGATTCTGCTTGCATAATTGAAGTTGTTGATTCGCCATTCTTGGAAAACTCTAACAACGTTTGGCGGTCTCAATGATCTGTAAGGGGCAAAAAGATGTTCGTGAAGAATCTTAAACCTTCTATGAGAGAGTTTGATAAGTAGTAAAGAGACATTGAAGAGGCATTATCGTTGATTGAGAGCCATGAGTGTAGAATCTTAAACGCATCAAAGAGGAGGGGAAACGGAACCGAATAGGTTATGCCGAAAGCATATAGAAGCCGTTCTTCATCGTTGAATAATACCTAAATGATCATGGGCTAGTTCGAGAAAATAATTGTTGGCCCAAAATGTCACATTTAACACCAGAAGCCCATCATCAATAGAACATTATTTCAAGAGTTTGCCACGTGTCCCAAAACGCCCATATCAAACTGATGACGTGGAGCCATGAGAAGTGAGAGATGTCTTCTTATTGTTATAGATATTTATATATTTTAATAAAGTCTATTTTGATCACTGCTTTAAAGATTATTTTTGTGATAAAAAATTTTTTAGGGTATTTCTCTTATTTATTTCACATAACTGTTATATAAGTTATTTCATCAAAAGAATGTTTTGCTTGTCACCAAATTTTCTGGTTTTGTATCATGTGAACTATTTGATGCATCATAATGACAACACTCATATTATGTTGTATTTATACATAACAATATAAATTTAGAAATAAAAAAATAAACTTCTTGAAAGCAGCACTAAAGATCTGTATTTTTTGTCAATCTACAACATCAACAAACATAGCTTTCTTTTGTCCAAAATCTATCTCTTGTTAGAATATTGATGTTTATCTAAAAACATTTATCATGCTCTCGTACTATATCCTCATTAACTATTTTACACTATAAATAGAAGTTTATGTACCTGAAAACAATATAAACAATAATGAAATCAGAAACAAGTCACAATTATCTTTATTGTCTAACTCATCTCTCTCACCCTTGTTATTTCTCACACACACACAAAATCTCTATCTCTCTCTCACTTAATTCTCTTTGTTTTATCGATCAATATATATATATGTATATAATCATTTCATTATCCTATGTACAACATGTTATCATCACGAAGCGCTGATCTTATACCAAACAAGGTTTATACTAGTGAAGTAAAGTTTAATTTATGTTTTCAATAATTTTAATTTTATTACTAATTTGGAGTGAGAGATTAGGCCTTCTCCGTTTATTTTTTTGGGTTGATAGGCGTTGCTTTCCTAACTGATTGTTAAGATAATTCATGCCTTTGTCAACATGTAAGACTATGTCTTTTCCGACTTTGAATAAAAAAGAAAAATATTAAAATGGTAGACTATATCTCTTGGATCTTGAAAAAAATGATAATTAATGTAAGACTATATCTCCTCGGATCATGTGTTGGTGAATATAATTTTCGTGATGTTCGTAATTACTCTAGGATGATGTTATTTGGAAACAAAATAAGTGATTATGATATGATTGAGAAAACTCTCTCCAGCGTTCCATCCTGGAAATATAGTTCTGCAGCAATAGTACCCGGGCAAATGGGTATACCCGTTACTCGGAGTTGATGCAAGTCCCTCCTTGTAACGAAGCAACATAATCTACTTGTGACTTTAAACCATCGTGCTCGTTCCCACTAGGTCTTCTCCATTCCCCGAAGTGAATGTTGTATCATCCAGTTATGATAATTGGAGAGGACGAGGACGTTGACGTGGTGGAAACCATTATCATGGTCGTGGAATAGGACGAGGAAGAAGATTATGTACGTATGATGAAAGAAATAATAAGAACTTCCACGAAAATGAAAGGGACCGGGATGATAAAAGACAAACAAAAAAAAGTTTGCTAAAGATGGCAGCATGAAAAATCATTGGGTATGTGGTTGTCGTACGCCAAAGCATATTCTTCCTCATCCCAAAAAGCGAAGAGAAAGGAAGTGAACAAACTTCATCTCTGATGAACCCGAGCCATCCTTTCATGGGTTAAAGGATGATACTCATCTCGATGTATCAAATTTTTTGGTTGGTCCAGATAATATCATGAGTAATAAAATCGATGTGATATAATATTTATTATATTATATTATCAATATCTTTTGTTGGGAGATATATGTTATGTTCATGTTTAGTGTTTATGTGAATACATGTTTTATAAATATTTTAAATTCAGAAAATGCTAGATTTTGAGACTATGGATGGAGATATGTGTTTGGGAGATATTGCCGTCAACACACACGATAATTAAAAATAATAAATATTTGTCTAGTCTCAAAAAAAAATTACACTCGAAGCGTAAGTACAATATATGGTAGTGAAAAGATTATATTCCCCGAGTCTCATAAAAATTTGTTAAGTTATAAGGATATCCAGAGAAATGGATATCATATTGTGACTATGTGGAAATATGACATTAAATATCTTTGCATTAAGTCCGAGAGGAAACATATATTGGAAGAGTTATCCTTTGGTCTATATTTTACGAAAATAAACATGATTGAGTCCCAGGTCACATTTATATTTGAAGTCTACTAGTACATTTAGAATGAGGCATGAGAGGCTACGACATCATGGTTCAATCATGATGAGAAAAATAGGGTAAATTTGAATGAGTATCCGTTGAAAAACGAGAGAATTTTGCAAACAGACGAGTTTACATGCAATGCATGTTCTCAAGGAAAATTATAACTTGGCCATCATCAGCAAAAGTTAGGCATGAATCACCAATATTTATGGAAGAATTCATGGTGATATAAGTGGACCTATCCACCCACCATCTGGATCGTTTAATTATTTTATGGTATTGATTGACGCATCTAGTATGATAAAATGTTTGTCTTTTCACAACAAGAAATACGGTTTTCGCAAGTTTATTGCCAAAATAATAAGGCTTGGTAATGCTGGTGAAAATTTACATAGCACGACTTTAATGATTATTGTATGTCAAAGGAGATTGATGTAAATATTCAGTTCCCCATGTTCATACACAAAATGGCATGGTCGAGTCATTGATAAAACGGTTGCAGATGATTGCAAGACCGTTAATATTAAGAACAAAGATCTCAGTTTTAGTATGGGGTCATAAGTACTCCCCATTACAATTGGCATCTGGGCATGAGCCAAACGTATCTCGTCTCCGTGTTTTTTGGTGTGCGGTCTATGTTCTGGTAACTCCACCACAAAGACAAAAAATGGGCCCACGGAGAAAATTGACAATATATGTGGGTAATACGTCACCAAATATAAAAAAAGTATCTATTGAACCGGTAACTGGTAATATGTTTAAGGCACGGTTTGCCGATTACCATTTTAATGAGGATGAATTCCATCGAGGTGAGAATTAGAGAAATTTCTAAAGAGATTACATGGTGTATACCGTCGTTGTTACACATTAATCCTACAAATCAACGAGAGCTAGAAGTTCAGAAAATTGTGTGTTTGCATAATTTGGTAAACTAGTTACCAGATGCATTCACAAATATAAGAAGGGTGTCGAAATAATATATACCCGCTGAGAACGTTCCATCAAGAGTTGATGTTCCTGAAAGATAAATTGATTGAAACACAATGAATGAACCTAGGGTTCAGTTAAAGAGGGGGAGACCAGCAAATTCTAAAGATAAAAATCTCCTAAAGAAAAAGAAATTGGTTGAGAAAAATGAAAAGGCTCCAGAAGAACATGATACTGAAAAATGTCTAAAAGAAGGCATAAATGAAAAGATTAAAAAAGAACCAAGATAAGGATCCAGAGACAAGAAGGAAACAGAATAATCTGAGATTTCCATCAACAACGCCTGAGATGAAAAGTTATGGATCAAAAATAAGATAAAAGATGTTGATGAAATGTTCTCTTTTTTTATGTCCTCAGAAATAAATCACGAAAATGATGATTTAGATCTAAGGTCCATATTGGAATATATGAAAAGACATGACTGGGAGGAGTCGAAGATGACCATACAAACCAGTTACTCCCTGGATAAAAGGAATGTCTTATGGACTTATAGTCATAACGCCTAAGAATAAAATTCTAGTTAGGTACAAATGGGTATTAGTGAGAAATGCAAATGAGAAAAATGAAAGTAACACGATATAAAACCCGATTAGTTCCCCAAAGTTTTTCTTAGACCCCAGGAATTGATTTGAAGAAACTTATTCCCCGGTAATGGATGAAAACTACATTTAGATTTTTGATGAACCTAACGACATCAAAAAATCTTAAAATGCATCTTATGGACGTTGTGACTACGTATTTGTGTTGATCATTAGATAATGATATATACTTGAAACTACCTGGAGGATTGAAAATTCCAGAAGCATTGAAAAAGAATTCAGGGAGATTTGTTCGGTCATGTTACAACGATCATTTTACGGATTAAAGTAATCCGGACGTAACAATCACTTGAGTGAATATCTTCTGAGAAAAGGGTATGTGAATAATGCGATATGTCCATGTATTTTTTGTTAAGAAATTGTCTTCTGGCTTTGTGATTTGTTGTATATGTTGATTACCTAACATTATTGGAACTCAAAAGGAGGTTGGTGATGCACAAACTCATAAGAAAGTACAGTTCAAAATGAAAGATCCCGGAAAGACAAAGTTTTATCTTGGGCTCGAGATATATCTCTTTTGAGTACTACAGTGGTAAATAGATCTCTCGATGTTGAGAGAGATCATTTTAAACCATGTGAAAGATAGTGAAGAGATATAGTTCTCCTCCTACTCGCAGGCATTGGAACAAAATAAAGCAAATAATATATTACCTTCAAGGTACAATTGACTTAGGGTTAGTTTATTTTAGAAAATCCGAGTTTGGTGTGGTTGGTTTTGCAGATGCATGATACTTATCAGATCATAAATCGCGGTCGTAAAC
Source organism: Moricandia arvensis (assembly GCA_905132765.1). Classification (NCBI taxonomy): domain Eukaryota; kingdom Viridiplantae; phylum Streptophyta; class Magnoliopsida; order Brassicales; family Brassicaceae; genus Moricandia; species Moricandia arvensis. The sequence continues at coordinate 10,306 of CAJHQP010010195.1, forward strand.
CGGCTCTGTTTTTACAATTGGTGGAACGGTGATCTCTTGGCGTTCCTAGAAACAAACTCTAGTTGTGACTTCTTTGAATCATGCAGAAACTATTTCACTTCACGAAGCATGTCGAGAATGAGTGTGGCTTAGGTCAATGAGTCACCACATACAATTAGCAAGTAGAATGGTGATAAGAAAGAGCCGACGAAAATATTTGAAGACAATTCGTCTTGTCGCTCAACTCAAGGTTATATAAAGAACAATAGAATAAACAACATCCCTCCGAGATTTTTCTCATACATACGAGAGCTCGAGAAAAATCAAGAGTGCACATCGAGTATGTATGGTCATGAGATAATCCGACTGACTTGTTTACAAAGGTCCATCCTACTACAACATTTTGAAAACACGTTTACGGTATCGGAATGCAACATTTGTGTGATCTGTAAAAAAAACTATGTCTATTATTCTGAGGGAAAGATTACGTCACTGTATTCTTTTCCCCTCGTCATGGTTTTTATCCCTTCAATTTTTTATGTGACTAGGTTTTTAACGATGCAGTACATAATACAAAATGGATAATCAAGGAGGAGTGTTAGAATATTGATGATTATCCAAAGACACTTTTCATGCTCTCATATCATGCTCATCACACCCACATGTCATTTTTAAGTTTAAAGAGAGGATGAGTAAGATTTACTTTTACACTATAAATAGAAGTGTATGTACGTGAAAATAATGTAAGCAATAATGGAATCAGAAACAAGTCACAATCATCTTTATTGTCTAACTCATCTCTCTCTCGTGTTATCACACACACACAAAATCTCTCTCTCACTTATTTCTCTTTGTTTCATCGATGAATATATATATAAAATAATATAAAGGAAAAATATCTCAAATAATTATTTTTAAACTTTTGTCACAAAAATAACCTTTAAAAGAAAATGATCTAAATAGATTTTTTATTTTGAAAATTTTAATATATATATTTTTTAATTTTTGTAATTTAAACCTCACCTCCAAAATCTCACACCATAACTCTAAACCCTAAATCTATGTTAGTTAACCCAAGGGGTATAAATTTATATTTTACACCTTTAATAAAGTCTATTTTGATAAAAAATTTCTTTAAAAATTATTTTTGTGATATTTTTTTAGAAAAAGCTATCCTAAGATATTTCTCAATATATAATCAGTTCCTTTGCATATTCCTTTTTGGACAAAAAAACTTCCTCGTCTCAGACAGTTATGGTGATTTCAAATGCGATCGTATTTGCTCATTTTTCAAAACTCTAATTCTGAACAGAGCGTGATCATGATGCTTAGTGTCTTTTATATTTTTTTTGTATTGACAAGAAATATATTTTCTGTGGATTGAAAATTACGTTGTCTTCTTTACAATCCGTTTGTGCAATCTATGGCATGGAATTGGTGACCATGTTCGGTGACAAAACAAGCAATCTAATTATGCTGAATTTAGATTCAAGTGGTAAGAAACTCATCTTAACCGCTTTGCTTTGGAAACAAATTCCATGGAAGCCACCATGGTGTTTTATGATCATGGAGATAGAAGAAAATAAACAATCTCTATTTTGGTTTCAAAATCAAAATTGTGTTTTGGTCATGATAAAGCAATCATTCTTCATCGAAAATGCAATTTCTTTGTCATATGACAATGTTTTTAGAATCGTTGAAAGTTGGCAATTCCATTTACTATTTTTTGATGGAATCATTAGATTTGATTTTTTTATGAAGAATATTTATAGATCTTAATTAAAATCTGGCCAATATTATACAACAAAGAAAACTGCGCAAAATAATTTGGAGTTTCGTTAGAAAGATGAGAGCAATATGTAAATGTCACACTATGATAAACAAAATTCATATTATGTTATAAGGAAGTTGGTTTAGAGGAGGCTTTCTTCTGATTTTAATTGATATGAATAAGATATGACAAGGGAAATATTTTGTGTATATATTATGTATTCTTTAGTTAAAGAGATGGAAAATGGATGTGAGGAGGAGAAATAAGAGAATGATGTTGACTGATATTCGGATACGTTACAAATGCAAGAGTAAATCTTACTTACATGAGAATAAAATTTCATGCATATTACCTTGTAGAAAAATAATAATGCAAAGGGAATTAACAAAGAAAAAAGAAGTGTAAGTGATCAAGATGACCATTCTTAAAACATCTGTCATATAGATGATTAATCATTTTTTACAGCAATTGTAATGTTTTCTAATTTCTAGATAATTGTATTTCTAATATTTTATATACTTATATTGTAATTTCATGCATATTGACATGTAGAAAAATAATAATGTAAGGAGAATTAACAAGAAAACAAATGTAAGTGACCAAGGTGACCATTCTTGAAACATCTGTTCTATAGATGATTAATCATCTTTTACAACAATTGTAACATTTTCTAATTTCCAGCTAGTTGTATCTCTAATATTTTAAATACTTCTATTGTAATTTAATATTTTTCTTAAATAAAATAGTTGACAAAAAAGGGAGATTTAGGCAACTACACTTAATAAGGATCCAAATTAGCGATCTATACATGATGAAACATAAATAGAACTTGACATACTTTTTGGTACTGGAGAAGACAAAAACACCCTTCCTTCTTGATAAAAATACGCTGACGCGGCAGATGGAGCAAAAGGTGTGTTAGGGTCGCAGTGGTGTGTTCAGTTCGTAGGTCAGAGGCTATGTCACTTCTCCTCTACACAATTCATCTTGATGTTTAACTTCGTAGGATACTTCCTCACCACATAACATCTCTTGCATTTTGTACTTCTTGATGACATCTAATTTTTTTTTCATAAATAGTATATCACATTTAAATATTATAAATTATAACATATTTAATGAACCAATTAAAGAAAATGATGGAAGTTAAGTAAACAAGTGATAAATTAAAATAGTAATACACATTGATAAAACCATTTAACTAACACTGTATAAACTCACAAACCTTTGTATCAACTCTTTTGCCAACTTGTTAACTAAGCTAACAAATCATTTTACAAGCTAACAAACCATTAATCAAACATTTACAATATTTGCTAACAGATAAAACTTTTGTTAACATCTTTTAACACCTCTAGTGAATGTATTTGTTAACGGCTAACACCTTTGTTAACACCTAAAAAATTTGTTAACATCTACCACCTCAGGTAACACCTCTGATACATGTATTTGTTAACAGCTAACAATTCTGTTAACATCTACAATAGTTTTTGATTGATACATAAAATATTAATAGTCGATAATAACGATTAAAGTAGTAAAAATTATATATAGAAAATAATAATTTTATGAGAGATATGCAAAGTAAAAAAAATACTTGTGGATTGGTAGCCGATAAAACCAATAACATTGGTATGGATTGGTAACATGTTAGGAAGAACAAATAATTTGTATATGAATATCTTCTATTGTGTATGAAATGGTAGAAAACTTCAAAATGAAATACTAAAACACTGTATCATTATCTGATAAAAAATTGTTTCTGCAAAAAAAAATATAATAATTTAATTTTAAAGCTCAACAATTTATGTTATTCTTAACTAGAAAAAAATTGGTTTTAAAACTTTTAGTTTGTTTTGGGAGAATAAATTCGATAGGATCTGAGAAAAGCTGCACTGGCCTTATTCAACTACATTAGAGTAGGGAAATAAGAGTAACTAGATTTTAGCCCGCACATCCATGCAGGTAACCTTTCATTTTATAAATATATAATTTTTATATTATATTTTATGTATGATTATTTTTAAATAATATATTACTGTTATTTAAAAATAGATAATATGTAGTTCTAAATAGAAAAATTCTACATATGTTAAAAAAATTCTTTTTGTATAAAATTATTATATATTTTACGAATTCTAATCCTTTTAAAGGGTAAATGATATTTTAACCATTTTAAATGGTGAATGATATTTTATTTATTTATTTAAATGAAAATTATTTTTTCAAAAATATTATTTTATCGATTTAATATAATTTTCGTACGTAAATAATTTATTACTTATATTTTAAAATAATATAGACTATAATTATAAAATTTATAAATTTAGCGGATTATATTATTTTATTTTGTTTAAAATAAATTTTAATTAAAATATACTAATTACGAAATTAATCAGTGCATTAATTAAAAATATATATTTTAAAAAAAGAAGATTTTGTTAGATTTTCTGTTATTACTAAAACTAAATTTACAGTTAATAATAGATTTCCTATTAATATTCTTATAATTATTTAGATTTTTTAGAAATGTTATATATTAATTAAACTAATATAAATAATCAAAGTGTAACTGATTTTATGGACCTAGTATAACTTTTTTACAGTAGATAAAAATTGTACTTCTCTTTTAATAGAGAAGATAAAATTAATTTACAATAATATTATACTACTAATTACGAAATTAATCAGTGCATTAATTAAAAATATATATTTTTAAAAAAAGAAAGATTTGTTAGATTTTCTGTTATTACTAAAACTAAATTTACAGTTAATAATAGATTTCAGATTAATATTCTTATAATTATTTAGATTTTTTAGAAATGTTATATATTAATTAAACTAATATAAATAATCAAAAGTGTAACTGGTTTTATGGACCTAGTATGACTTTTTTACAGTAGATAAAATTGTACTTCTCTTTTAATAGAGAAGATATGATCACAATTTTATTTAGTTATCTGCAAGGTTAGAGAGATAATAACATGATAATAACATGATAGTTAAGTGTATAAATAACAGTTAACACCAAAAAATCATTTCCTTGACCTTATTCCAACTTTTTCTTTTTCTTTGTGGTGGTACAAAATTCAAGAAACAACTGTATTTGTATTCGCAATTAATGACCGATTGCATCGCACACCTACTCCCTCTCTCTCTTTGGAAGTAACAAGTGTATTGGTTGATCCCATCTAGGGCAACAGACTCTTTAAACATTGACTTTTCTCGGAAACATGCCCTTTTCTCGAGAATTTCTTTGAATTATCCTCAATTCGTCTTCTGGGTCAGGCTATGGGTAACAAGATTATCTCCATGATGAAGAAAGATAGAAAAGATGGATCCAAAAGCATGAGAATGAATCGTTCACAGAGAAAACTGCTTGCCGATGAAGAGATGCTGCATCGACGAGCTCTGTCTATGGCAATTCGTCAAACTCAGCTCTCTCAGAGATTCGACGGATCCATGTCTAGACGGCGTCGGGTCTACAAGCACCAGGAAACAGCGCACCCTCTCTGACCCCTTTTCAAATGGCAAGCAGGTCTCACTTCGACTGGACACATATTTTTCAATCCTTTCTAGAAAAAAGTTCAGATCTTTTACTCATTTTATATGATTATTTCGACTGGGTCGTTGCCTTTTCTTGGCTTAATGATTGTGGCGAACTTTTTTATATATAAGTATATGACAAGAAAAGGTCATAACAAAAGTGTGTAAGAGAGATATTCCTAGCTTATCTGTTGGAAAATGCTAACTTTATCCAGAAAATAAATGTTCTTAACTAGGTTGGGACCAGATGAGCTATAAAGCCCATGAATGTACTGATATACTTTGTTATTTTCTGAAGCACTTTTTGTCCCTCCTCTTGTTTCTAAAAGTCTGTAAGAATTTGCTTGTCTGTTATGATTCTCTGAGAGAATTTTAGTTGCATAACTTTTTGTTGGAAAGTGAGATCTTCATTCACTGAGATTGTTCATATTCACACATTGTCATTGTTTTATAGGTTTGATGATGTTACTTACTGCTCTGAAATTGCTTTAAGAGTGATGTAACAATGAATGATTATAGAAGCTTAGTTTTTAATCATATGTGAGTCCTTTCCTTCTTTCTTCAGGTACCAGATTTCTCATTAGAGAGCTTGACAGTGAAGAAATTCGTCCTGGTGCATGGTGAAGGCTTTGGGGCCTGGTGTTGGTACAAAATTGTTGCTTCATTGGAAGAGTCAGGACTGTCTCCTATTACCATCGACCTTACTGGATCTGGATTTAATATGACAGACACAAACACTGTCTCTACCTTGGAGGAATATTCAAAACCATTGATCGAGTACCTTGAAAATCTCCCTGAAGAAGAAAAGGTTTGTACTTTGCTCTCTTTGTTTGGAGGAACGTTCTTGATTGGGAGAATGAGATATGATATGAGTTTGTTGTCTTTATGCCAGGTTATTCTGGTGGGTCATAGTACGGGAGGTGCGTCCATTTCTTACGCTTTAGAGAGGTTTCCAGAGAAAATATCGAAAGCTATATTCCTATGTGCAACAATGGTTTCTGATGGCCAAAGACCCTTTGATGTTTTCTGTGAGGAGGTAAATAATAAACACTCTTATTTTTTTTTTAGCTCAGATCCATCATTCACTGGAGAAAAATGCTATGTTTCTGTTTCTTGTGCTTACATTTGTGAGAAAATGTCCTGCAGCTCGGTTCTGCAGAGAGGTTCATGAAAGAGTCGCAGTTCTTGATCTATGGGAACGGAAAAGACAAGCCTCCTACAGGGTTCATGTTTGAGAAACAACACATGAAAGGCTTGTATTTTAATCAATCACCCAACAAGGTACACTCCAAAATGCTAACTCAGTGTTTGCATTTTGGTAATTATTGGAAAGTATATCATGTTTTTGTTTGATTCTGTTTATGGTTTTCAGGATATAGCATTGGCTATGATCTCGATGCGACCTGTACCACTTGGACCAATGATGGAGAAGGTATCTCTGACTGCAGAAAGATACGGGAAAGGGAGAAGATTCTATGTTCAGACACTAGACGACCTTGCGCTCTCACCAGACGTTCAAGAGAAGCTAGTGAGAGAGAATAGCCCTGAAGGAGTCTTCAAGATCAAAGGAAGTGATCATTCTCCTTTCTCTCAAAGCCTCAATCTCTCCACAAAATCCTTCTCGAAATTGCACAGATTCCTTAGGAAACATTTAAAGATTTCTTTAGAGAAGGGGCATTGAAATATAATCTGAATTGAGAATACTTGTTCATTGGGATCGCTGAAGTTATAACCTTTTGTATACTTTTCTAGACCATATTATACCATTTAAAGATAAAAAGTTGTTGAATACACAATGGCCCTGTATTTAATTAAGATCAGATACATTATACAGGAAGAGAATTAACAACAAGATGAAGACTGAACATAAGGAATCATAATCAGGAAAGATCATTATCTATATAACACAAAAACTCTTTATTATTCCAAGTCTATAATGCCGAATTGGAGAGAAGGATTTTAACTTGGTCGACAAGGTCTGAGCCTGTTGCATACTCTGTAAGCATTCCAACCGCGAACCCAAACATAGCCCACCTACAAAATAAACAAAGAGATTTCATCTCATGTAATTCTTGAAATCAACCACAGTTCTTGTAACTAGGAAACAGCAGATGTGCATAAGTTTTTGGTCTAGCTTAGACAAATGGACAAGCAAATTGTGAAAAACAATCATGACAAAAGTCACCAACTTTAGACTTTGAGTTCTCTGTATGTCTGAATTTGAAGGTTATGCTGCTGATGGAGATTCATAATGAACAGCAACTTTAAGAACCAAAGCAACCCACAACCCCAATTGAGACCAGGGCTTAAAATGGCAAGAGCACTATTGCAACTAATGTATTTATATTAGGCATCAGGAAGCATATAACACTAAAGATCAGCAAACTGCAGATAATTCATTCGTACTCTAAATCAGACCTATCTCTCTCTATATACATGTTATTAGTTTTGCATATTAGCAAAGCCACAAAACAATCAACACCCACTAACCAAAACCGAGAATTGAGATCATCTTTACAGTAAATGAAGTAGTACCACCTTCCATGGAGATTTCGTTTTTGGGTTGAAATCCAAAGAAGGGACCTTGACCAGCAGCTTCAAGCTTCTTCTGCTTAAAGTAATCCTGAAGCTCTTTGGCCTTCTGCCTCTGAAACTCCACCGTTGTTACACCCTTAACCTCCTCAACAGCCACCGATTTCTGCGGTGGAGGAGAAGAAGACGGTGTAGGAGGAACAGGTTTTAGCGGAGATGAAGGCTCACGAAGAGTAGGAGGAGCAGAGGCCTTCTCAATGGACCTTCGGCCTGAGAACATCTGATGACGAAGACACATGGCTTAGTCGTTGAGAATCTGACAGACGGCGAAGTTGAAGAAGAAGTTGAATGATTAAGAATCCTGATACATTGAATCGGTGCCACTGACATCTTTCGTTGATTAGATTAAATTGTTTTGATGATATTCGAAGCTGTTGTGTGTGTCTTTCGCAATGTCTGTGTGTGGATCAGATCTCAGCATTGTACATAAACGACATTTGTCAAATGCTACCTTTGAAATCATCCCACGCGCGTTGGCAGCACGTCACTAAACTATTGTTTTCATTTATAATCGAGAAATACCTTTATAAAAACTAAAAAATTTATCCTAAAATAGCCTTAAAAAACAAAAATATAATTTATTAAAAACTGTAAATATACGTTTATATCTTTGTTAACTAATATAAATTTATAATTTAAATTTATGGGATAGGATTTTAGAATTAAGGTTTAAAGCTTAAAAAGTTAAATATAAATATTAAAATTCTCAAAATAAAAAGAGCTATTTCGATAATTTTTATCTTGAAAACTATATTAGTGAAAAAATTAAAAATGACCAGAGAATTTCCTTTATAATCAGAACTTTGATTTATTTATATCTTAGGTTTTTATATATTTTATAGAAAATTAATACATATCATATTTATTTATTTTATATTTTCCTTAATTTAATATTTTTATTTTATAATAAAAATCTACTATATCAATATGAATTTTAACTGATCTCTTAGTTTTAAAATAAAATATATTGATTAAAGTCTAAAATAGTTAATTTTTAATTACAATATCTCTAAAATAAATATTTATATACATGATGTAGTAATTAAACTTAAAAGAAAGAATTAAATTTGAAAAATTTGTTTGTGATGTTTTTCAACGCCAAAAAATTGGAGGCATCTCCTCCAGTGCCCTCAAATGTGAAAAGATAATTCTTTTATGGACTCTTCTAATCTCCTATGTCCCTATCTCATTAAGTCCACTGCGCAAAGACGAAAATGTCCTTAACTGGATGAAAAAAAAATTGAATTTTGAATAGGATTGTTTGGTTAGAGGAAAAATTGGTGGTTAGTTTTGTTTACAGTTTGTGATTTTAA
>CAJHQP010010196.1:0-19475 GCA_905132765.1 Moricandia arvensis
AGAGATAAACCCCCGAGAGCCTGTTTCTCTGTTTCCTTCTTATTTAAAGGGTTCCCTAAACCTATTGGGGTACTCAAGCCAATCCAATAAACCCCACGAGTTTTTTTTTTTCCCCTTTTTTTTTTTTTTTTTTTTTCCCTCCCCCCTTTCTTTTTGAAAAAAAAAAAAAAAAAAAATAGCTCTCTCCTCTAGAAAGTGTGTCGACGTTTTCTGGGTGTGGGTTTAATATCCAGCGATTCTAAGGTGGTTCTTAGTTTGGTGTGATCATATCAGATCAGTCGCCCTAGGAGTATCAAGAGATCATCCATCCCTCTTGTGTCACCATTCAATCCACAAACCTTGAAGAACTTGAGTCTCTGATTCGTTCTTGCAAGGATCTATCCATCCCTATCAACCAAAGAGCATCCTAGGGGCGCATCAAGTGGTATCAGAGCAACTTTGGTTAGGGAAGTTTCGTTTTCTCTTTAAATCTCTTTGTTTCATCAGTAAATCTTCTTAATCATCTTGAACAGAAGTAGATCTAAGTTGTCTTAGGGCTGCTCGAGTTTGATTTGTGTTCTAGGCGAAACTTTGGAGATTTTCCTTTTTACTTGTTAGGCAGAAAACCCTAGTTCCTTTTTAACCCTAGCCGCATGAGTTTTTGTTTACTCTTTTCATCTTTTGATTCAACTGCAAAACTTATTAATCGAATTGAACAAGAAGAAGAACTAGTTGTTTAGGCTGCTCGAAATTGATAAAGCATTAGACAAGGTTTTAGAAGAATTTCCTTTTTGCTTGTAAACAGAAACCCTAATTGATTTAAACCTAGCTGCTATTCCTTTTCTCTTATCTTGTCGAGCAAGCTTATCCTTTTTGGTGTTGATCTTTTTCCTTTTTGCTTATCTTGTTTACCTAGAACCCTTTTACTGGTTATATCGTTTTCCTTTGTGCAGGAAGCAATAGGGACCGAGTCTGAGGAGAAAGCAACTTTGGTACCATGGCAGGAGATCAGAAAGGAGTCCTCACTAAGGATGAAAGGCTTTAACTTAAGGCTATGAATGCTCAGCTGCAACAGATGGTGAAAACCAGCCATGATAAACTCTGGCAGGAGTTTAGACAGGATCTCCAACAAGCTAATGGTCGTGGAGAGCCACACTTCAAGCAACCAGCCAACACATGGAGCAGACCACACCAATCTTCTCTCACTCCTAAATCAATTGATCTTTGTTCTGATTATAAACCAGTTACTCATGTTCGACTCTATGCTTTTTCAGGAAAAAGTGACTATCTAGAGTGGGAAAGGACCATGGACAAGTGGCTGCATTACAACAGAATATTGAAGAAGGAAATATTAGCTTTTGCAATTTCTAAACTCAAAGGAAACGCTTATAAGTGGTGGTTGCAAGAAGAAGATGATCGCAGGTTCTACAAGGAACCAACTATCACCACGTGGGAGAGTCTGAAGTTGTTACTAAGGGAAAAGTATGCATCCAAAGGCAACACTTCCCTAAAGTCTCCAATGAAGGAAGTCACATCTAGCAAGGCAGTAACCTGTTACAGCAAAGATAAAACAGAAAAACATTCCTGGTTCAGTGAGGAAGATAAAAAGAAGTTATTACAAGTAATGGTGGATGTGGAGAAGCAATTCAAGAGGACCAACCCTGGACGTTCATCAAAGCACCCAGAACCAGACTCAGCTGCACAATCAGATTTAACTGCACTAACTCAAGAAGCTCAAACAGAAACATCTTTGGTAAAAAGAAAGTTTGGGACAGAACAAGAGTGTTCTCTTTTCTTACCTCAGCCTGAATTCAATTTCAGTACTTCTTGTGATGAAATAACTTTTCTTAAACCGGTGCAACCGAGTAGCCTTGTTTCAGTGTCACAGGTTGCAAAAGAAGGATCAGTAGAGAGACAACCAGAGCAATCAACACAAGGAGAAGAGTTGGAACATCAGAACAGCTTGCAGTCTAACCCAACTCCTAAACCCTTGTCTCATAATGATGTGATCATGACTAGCCTGGAAGAAGCTGAGCCAGCACCCGTGGGGAGAATCACACGTTCCAGAGCAAGAAAGCTAGCTAAGGAGGCTCATGCACTCATCGCAATGGAAGGAACCAATCTAGACGAAGCTGAACCAGAGTTCTTCAACCTGACTACCCTCATGACAGAAGAACTAAGTGATAACCACTAAGTAACTAAGTGGTGATTTCTGTACTCTTTTCCTTGGTGATGATTTGGAAGGTAGGAGGTTCCTCATCAAGGTTTTTAACGAGGCAGGTTCATCACTACATCAAAATTACTAAGTATTATCACTTGGTATAAATGGCACCACATCCTTGTTCTAGTGGACGCCTTGTTGTTTTATTTTTAAAAGACTTGTTGTTTTTCTTTCACACACCTTGCTGTTTTGGCTGGCGAAAACCCTTGCTTTCTTTTGTTATAAGTATGGCGTGATCTCTCTCTTTAGAGGCAGCCAAGTTTGACGTGAAAACCCTAGTGTATTTCTGAGCAAGAAATCGCCTCTCTGATTCTTCAAGTTCGAATCCGTTCCTCTTATAATCTCCTAGATTCCAAGAGAAACTTCTATCCATCTCAGCTGCAATCCATAACATTTGAGAGACGAATCCATTCTCCATCGCTACCTTCATCCATCTCACTCCATTCATTCCTTGCGCAACACTCCTTCACGTGGGAGTTATAGTTCGTGATCCTAGTTCAGCCGCCTTTGCTTCAGATAGATTCCTAGGATCTTATCACGTGGTATCAGAGCCGACTCTGAACCAAAGGCTAAGCAGAAACTCTATCTCTATGCTCTTACAATTCGTTTCTTACTTGTCATACATCTGATTGATAGCTATTAGGGTTCATTCGATTTTGTTATCAACTTTATAAACAAAAAAAAAATTAGGTTTACTTTAGATTACTCTTGACAATTGCAGGTACCATGGAGCTATCAGCCGAGGCGATGACAACCATGACCCGACTCATGACTCAACAGATCAATGAAGCTAATCAAACCCTTGCTACCACGTTCTCCCAACAACTTCGAGAGCAAGTAGAGTCGTTGCAGGAGCAGATGGAGCAGAAGCTTAAGACTCTTGCACCTGATGATCACTCTACAGATAGTGATGCCTCTCATACACCTACACCATCAGAAGCTAGGCGTATACTGAAGGGTAAAACTCAAGTGGGAGCACCCTCCAAAATAGGCCCTAAGTGTCAGCATCACCCTCCTATGGGAAACCGGACTCGTGTTGGTGGAAGAGAAACTATCTTTAACCACCACAGATCTCCATCAATCCCTCACCACAATGAAACCAGAGAGCCACGTCCTAGACACCCTCGGCATCGCTCTAGGGAGACTACACTTGCTGGGAAACGAGCTCACCTAGGCCACTATTTGGATGAGGATAATGACAATGATGTTTCAGATCATAGTAGAGAAACCCTCCAAAGGGGCAGGGGGCGAGAGTATGATCCAGCTCGCCAACAAATCAACCACCTTAAGATCAAGTACCCTGCGTTCCACGGCACCAATGAACCTGAGATGTACCTTGATTGGGAAAGAAAGATGGAGTCAAATTTCCTGGTTCAAGGAACCTATGAGCGCAACAAGGTGAAGATCGCGGTTTCTGAGTTCAATGGCTATGCATTGTTATGGTGGGAGCAGCTTGTACTTACCAGGGAATGCCTCAGAGATCTCCCTATCACCACCTGGGAACAACTCGTTATGCACATGAGGAGGAAGTTTGTACCGGCTCACTACCAACGGGAGATTCTCAACAAGCTTAGATGCCTTATACAAGGCACTAAAACCGTTCGACACTACTACCAGGAGCTAGAGACTCTTCTCATACGTGCAGACTTGAGAGAAGGAGACGAGATGGTTATGTCTCGCTTCCTAGGAGGACTTAACCGAGAAATTCAAGACAAAGTGGAGCTTCAGAACTACTTGGATATACAAGAGATGGTACATAAAGCAGAGTTGATTGAATCTCAGATCAAGAGACGCCATGTCAAAACAAACTTCACGCCAAGTGTGGTTAAACCTAAGGACACCAAGACCACCTCCACAACCATCACGGAAGTAGTGAAGTCTGAGCTGAAACCAAAGAGCAGTAACTCACTTAGCAACACACGGTGTTTCAAATGCCAAGGCATGGGACATTACTCTCGTGATTTTCCCAACAGGAAGGTGTTTCTACTCCAAGAAGGAGGAGAAATAGTTCCTCAAGAGGAAGATGATCATGTAACCGACCCAGAAGAAGAAGAGGAAGAAGAGGCAGCAGCCGTGGGAGAGATGTTGATCACCAGGCGTACCTTAAGTGTACAAAATCAGACTGAAGAGAATTGCCAGCGAGAGAACCTCTTCCACACGCGATGCTTCATCAAAGGAAAGGTGTGTAGCCTTATCATTGACGGTGGTAGCTGTACCAATGCTGCGAGTGAGATCATGGTTCAGAAGTTACAACTAGAAACCATACCCCACCCTAGACCGTATAAGTTACAATGGCTGAATGAGAGTGGAGCCCTAACCGTGTCTCACCAAGTCAAGATCTCATTAACCATCGGCAAGTACAAGGATGAAGTACTATGTGATGTCCTACCCATGGGATCAAGACACGTCTTGTTGGGTCGACCTTGGCAATCCGACCGCAAAGTTACTCATGATGGCTACACCAACAAACACTCCTTTGAGTTTAAAGGGTGTAAGATCACTTTACTTCCACTGACTCCTGGAGAGATATACCGAGTCAACTCCACTTCAAGCTCAAGACTGATCAAGCAGAAGGAGAATCTGTTGCCAGTAGCCTCTACATCAACCATAGTGAAGTTTCTAAACTCTTAAATTCTGATATAACTATATTGATGCTTGTATACAAGGAATCCCTTTTTAGTACTAACCCTTCACAGGAACTTCCTGGTGGTACGACCAAGCTTTTGCAGGACTATACTGATGTTTTCCCCGAGGATATTCCACAGGGATTGCCCCCAATACGAGGAATAGAACATCAGATCGATTTTGTACCAGGTTCTACCTTACCTAACAGACCGGCCTACCGAACTAATCCAATAGAGACAAAGGAGCTACAAAAGCAAGTAGAAGAGCTAATGAGTAAGGGCCATATCCGAGAGAGTATGAGCCCATGTGCGGTCCCGGGTCAATTGGTACCAAAGAAAGACGGTTCTTGGAGGATGTGTGTAGACTGCCGTGCTATTAACAACATAACCGTCAAGTATAGACACCCCATTCCAAGACTAGACGACATGTTGGACGAACTAAGTGGCTCGACTACCTTTTCCAAGATTGACCTAAAGAGTTGATACAAGCCTAAGCTATCAAAGGCTGTATGACTCTTAGTACAAGAGAAGGAGCCGATCTGCACAAGGGGTGACTCGTCTGGATTGATCTAATCAACCAAAGGAATCTGGACAGAAGTAACTTGATGGATTGAAGTGCACCACACGAGGAATGGAGGGACTCGTGATACAACACAAAGCTTCTCTAGGCCGTGGAGGTACTGGTCTCACAAGGCAGAGAGAAAGGAGGCGAATTCTAGAGAGAGAATTCTAGGGTTTCCGAAGAAAAGCTTTTCTGTTTATTCAAGACTGCCCAAAGAAAGGGGGCGTGCAAAAACTATAAATAGGACTAAAGGAACAGGCTCCTTTAGGTCAGGAAATAAAAACTATAGTTTAAAAAAAGGAAATATAACAAAATGACATAATTCGTCATAGCTTGGACCGAAATAGCATCTAGGAATTATGTGAAGCAGATTGTGGCCTCGTTAAAAACCTTCCTCCGTAAAACCCACTGGGACAAAACCAAGAGCAAGGAAAAGAGCACACACAAGGAGCTTGGCCTAGTTACTTGATCAGTCCAAGAGTCTTGCTAGGCAAGTTGGTCTTCTATGGCAATGATCATCAGATTGTTGTGACTGTGGTTTGGAATGAATGGCCAGGGATCTCCTCTTGATGCTTTGGTATGTTCATCCGGTCCATCATCCTTCAAGCTTGGCTCTCCCATCTTCAGGGCATCCATCTTGGTGCTATCATCAGTAGCTTCTTTAGTGGTGTTAACCTGTTCAAGATCAGAAGCAAGTATCATGCTCTCATTAAACTTATGTTGAAGTATCTTAGCTCTTTGTCTGGTTATAGCTCCCTTGTATACGGTTGGTACTGGCACTTCTTGAACAGTCTCTGCCTTAGTTATCTTGCTGATCATGTCTTGGATATCAGGTTCAGTTAGGTCTGGTTCAAGCTCTGGTTGAATGTCCTCATCATTCCCTCCCTCTTCAAAAGGTTTTGACCTCAAAACTGGTTCATCTGCAAAACAAGGAGATAAATCAGCAACATTGAAGGTTGATGACACGTTCAACTCACCTGCAGGTCAAGACGGTAGGCATTGTTGTTGATCCTCTCAACAACTTGGAAAGGACCATCTCCCCTTGGTTTCAGCTTGGAACTCCTCTGGTTGGGAAACCTTTCTTGCCTCATATGTAAGCAAACCCATTCTCCTGGTTTAAACACAATCTCTTTGCGCCCTTTGTTGGCTTGCTTGACATACTGCTCAGTTCTCTTCTCCAGGTTCTCCTTAACCTTCTTATGCAATTCCCTTACATACTCAGCTTTTGCTTCTCCGGTTAGACTAATCACTTCAGCTGGTGGTAATGGCTTGAGGTTTAAAGGGGTCTTAGGGTTGAAACCATAAGCAGCTTCAAAAGGTGACATCTTAGTAGCTGAGTGCTGAGCCCGGTTGTATGCAAACTCTATGAATGGAATGCAGTCCAGCCAGTTCTTCATATTCTTCCCAATGGTGGATCTAAGCAGCGTAGAGAGGGTCCTGTTTACTACTTCAGTCTGCCCATCCGTTTGGGGGTGACATGTGGTGGAGAATAGCAGCTTTGTTCCCATCTTCTTCCATAATGTCCTCCAGAAATGACTCAGGAACTTGCTATCACAATCAGAAACTATGGTCCGTGGGACTCCATGTAAGCGTACCACCTCTTTAAAGAACAGATCAGCCGTTTTAGATGCATCATTCACCTTGGCACAAGGTATGAAGTGTGCCATTTTGGAGAATCTGTCCACCACAACAAAGATTGAATCCTTATGTTGAATCTTGGGTAAGCCTAGTACGAAGTCCATGGAGATATCCACCCAAGGAGCAGTGGGAATAGGTAGTGGCATGTATAGGCCATGGGGTTGTACTCGGGACTTAGCTTTCTTGCAAGTTACACATCTTGCACAATGGGATTCTACTTCCTTCTTGAGATGAGGCCAATAGAAATGTTCCCTTACCACAGCTAAGGTTTTATCCACGCCAAAATGTCCCATGAGCCCTCCTCCATGAGCTTCTCTGGTGATCAAGTCTCTCAGTGAACACTGAGGGATGCATAGTCTCTTGCCTTTAAATAGAAACCCCTCATGTAAGTAGAACTTCCCTTGTGGACCTCCGGTACAACTAGAGTAGATCTCAGCAAGATCCGGATCTCCTCCGTATAGATCCTTGATGAATTCAAACCCCATCACCTTGGCTTCCATTGTGGCAATCAAAACATATCTTCTTGAAAGGGCATCAGCTACAATGTTTTCCTTTCCCTTCTTGTACTTGATGATGTAAGGGAAGGTCTCTATAAACTCCATCCAGCGGGCGTGCCTCTTCTTAAGGTTTGTTTGGCCTCTTAGATGCTTTAGAGTCTCATGGTCAGTATGGACCACAAACTCCTTAGATAGCAGGTAGTGTTGCCATGTCTCTAAGGCCCTCACTAGAGCATACAGCTCCTTGTCATAGGTCGATAGTTGAGAGCTGCTCCACCTAACTTCTCACTGAAATAAGCAACTGGCTTCCTTCCTTGAATCAACACGGCTCCAATCCCAATCCCTGATGCATCACACTCCACTTCAAAGGTCTTGTTGAAGTCAGGTAAAGCTAGGACCGGGGCATGGGTTAGGCGATCCTTTAAGGTCTGGAAAGCTTCTTGTTGGGCCTTTTCCCATGTGAACCCAACACTCTTCTTTACTACGGCAGTGAGTGGTGCAGCTATACTACTGAAGTCTTTGACAAAACGCCTGTAGAAGCTGGCTAAACCATGAAAACTCCGGACTTGGCTAATGTTGGTGGGCTCTGGCCAGTCTTGTATTGCCTTTATCTTCTCCTCATCAACCTGTAATCCCTGTGAACTCACAACAAAACCTAGGAAAACAAGTTTATCAGTGCAGAATGTGCACTTCTTGAGGTTTGCATAAAGTCCTTCTTGCCGAAGTGTCTCTAATACTTGCTCAAGATGTGTCACATGATCAAATAAACAAGTACTGTAAATTAGGATGTCATCAAAGTAAACCACAACAAACTTACTGATGTATGGTCTAAGAATATGGTTCATGAGACGCATGAAAGTGCTAGGGGCATTGGTGAGTCCAAATGGCATCACTAACCATTCGTACAAACCTTGCTTTGTCTTGAAGGCACTTTTCCACTCATCACCTTCTTTCATTCTCACCTGATGGTACCCACTCTTAAGGTCTATTTTAGAGAAGATGGTGGCTCCACTTAGTTCATCTAGCATGTCATCTAAGCGAGGTATGGGGTGTCTATACTTAATGGTGATGTTGTTTATAGCACGACAGTCTACACACATCCTCCAGGTTCCATCCTTCTTTGGTACTAATAGGACAGGTACAGCACAAGGACTAAGGCTTTCCCTAACATATCCTTTGTCTAATAGGTCTTGAACTTGTCTCTCTAACTCTTTGGTTTCCTCAGGGTTTACCCTATAGGCTGGTTTGTTTGGTAAAGGGGCTCCGGGTATGAAATCTATTTGGTGTTCTATGCCTCTAAGTGGTGGTAAACCGGCTGGAATCTCCTCTGGAAACACATCTTTGAACCTGTCAAGGAGCCTAATAATCTCTGGATGAAGTGTAACCTCATCAGAACCTGCACTCAAAAGCTCCTTAAAGATCATTAGTAGCATTGTGTGTTTAGTAGCAGCAGCCTTCCTGACATAACTAGGCCTAATAAGAAAATTAGACTTAACAGATTTCTCTTTCTCTCTAGCCATTTGTAAATGCAATTCATGAACTTGTGCTGGTGTGAGAGGTGCTAAGCTAACCTTGCGCTTATCATGCATGAAAGTGTACATGTCAGACCTACCATCATGTTTAGTTTCTCTATCCCACTGCCATGGCCTACCTAACAGTACATGCCCTGCTTGCATAGGTACTACATCACAGGTTACTGCATCTTGATACTTACCAATGCTAAATGGAATGTTGACTTGTTCTTTAACTTGTAACTCAACCTTATCATCTAGCCATCTTAGTCTATATGGATGCGGATGCTTAGTCTTTTTTAATCCAAGTTTATCTACCATATAAGTACTAGCAGCATTGGTGCAAGACCCACCATCTATAATGAGATTACATACCTTGCCTCTGATGGTACATCGGCTGTGGAATATGTTTTCTCTTTGGATGGTCTCAGCTGGTTGCATCTGGACATTAAGCACATGCCTGATCATCAAGCTCTCTCCCACGTCTGGATATTCAATCTCTCCAAGTTCCTCTTGAACCAACGGATCATCTTCATCATGGGACTCATAACCACCATCTTCAGTGAGCATCATGACCCTCTGGTTTGGGCATTCTCTTGCCATATGTCCTCGGCCTCTACACTTGAAGCAGGTAATGTCTCTGGAACGCTGGGGGTTAGTGTTCTTCCCTGGTTCTGCTCTGGTGTCTCTGTTGGGTTCAGTGGGACGAGTCTTAGGTCTGTTATCCCCTTCAATTCCTTTTCCCTTGTCCACTGGTTTGTTGTAGTTGCTGTTGCTTGAGTTCCAGGTGGATTGAGACTTGCTTTTGGAGCTCTTCTTCTTGATGTGTTGCTCTGCTTGGACAGCTAGGTGAAAGAGATCCCTCATATCACTGTAACTCTGCCTTTCAACCTTGCAGCTTATCCTATCTTGTAGTCCATCAATAAACTGAGCCATAGTAGCCTCTTCATCCTCATTAAGGTCCAGGCGATTTCTCAGCTTCTCAAACTCCTCATAGTACTCTTCCACTGACTTGTTGAGCTGCTTAAGTGATCTGAACTTCCTCTGTAGATCACGGTGAAAGTGTTGTGGAACAAATCTCTGCTTCATTGGTCCTTCATGTCTAACCAAGAGTCTAGTTGTCTCAGATTACTTCTCCTTCTATCTGAACACAATCTATCCCACCAGGAAAGAGCATTGTCCGTGAGCTGAGCTACTGCTAGAGCAACTCGTTTGGGACCAGGGTGGTTGTAATAGTTAAAGATATGATCCATCCTCTTCTCCCAGTCAAGGTAAGCTTCAGGATCAACCTTTCCAGCAAAAGTTGGGGCTTCCATCTTGATGTGTTCCCGCCCTTGGTGGTGGTTCTGTTGGCGAGGAGCTCTCAAGGGAGGTAAGTAGTCCTCTTCTTCAAACTCTTGGTGCCTGTTTTGCCGGCGAGGAGCTCTAGGTGGGGGCATGAACTCCTCTCCTTCTTCATCACCATAGTCATCCGGCTGTAGGCCTGCTCTTTGGGTTGGATTAGGGACACGTTGCTGGCCAGTGTCTTCATCAGTCTGTTGATTCCATGTACTAGTCTCCGGGTTGTCATTGTTGTGCACACCTTCTCTTCTGTTGTTGACTTGGTTCGGATTGAGGAACCTATCAACATTCCGGACGGCTTGCATTGTTGGTCTTTGCTCGACCCTAGTTAGCCTATCTCCAAGGTCTTGGCGCATTGCCATCATGTCTTCTCTTAAGGCTGCAAACATCTGCATGAGGGCGTCTTGCTCAGTTGCTTCTCCCATGGCTGCTGTCGATTAACCTAACAAGAAACAAGGAAGACCTAAGTTTCTGCTTGAGTTAAAAGAAAAAGGAAAGACATAGTAGGACTTAAGAAAATTTCTCTTTTTTTTTTTGTGAAAACTTTGAAAAGGAAAAAGTAAAAAGTTAAATTACTTTTGTTTTTGTTTTTTTTTTTTTGGTTTTAAATTTCGGAAATATGGAGAAAGAAAGAAGTGGTCCGCAAGCAAAGAAGTTAAATGGAAAAGGTTTTAAAAGACTCGACCAAGAATGGAAAAGAATCGACCAAAAAAGGAAAACCGGATATGCAACTTCTTAAACACGTTTTTATGAATCTACTTGCAGCAATATGGATCTAAGACACAACTAAACTCGACAGGAGCAAGAACAGGATGAACTGAACTTTTTTTTTTTTTTTAGGTTTTTATGATAAGTTTATGCAAGACAGAAACTAGATGAAACAAGAACAAACGATTTTATAGATTTTGATTTCTGAATGCAAAACAGAAGTGAAACAACAAACGATTGCAAAATAAAAGATAGGGATAGAAACGACCTGATGCTGAAGGAACTTCAGCTCTGATACCAGAAATGATACAAGCCTAAGCTATCAAAGGCTGTATGACTCTTAGTACAAGAGAAGGAGCCGATCTGCACAAGGGGTGACTCGTCTGGATTGATCTAATCAACCAAAGGAATCTGGACAGAAGTAACTTGATGGATTGAAGTGCACCACACGAGGAATGGAGGGACTCGTGATACAACACAAAGCTTCTCTAGGCCGTGGAGGTACTGGTCTCACAAGGCAGAGAGAAAGGAGGCGAATTCTAGAGAGAGAATTCTAGGGTTTCCGAAGAAAAGCTTTTCTGTTTATTCAAGACTGCCCAAAGAAAGGGGGCGTGCAAAAACTATAAATAGGACTAAAGGAACAGGCTCCTTTAGGTCAGGAAATAAAAACTATAGTTTAAAAAAAGGAAATATAACAAAATGACATAATTCGTCATAGCTTGGACCGAAATAGCATCTAGGAATTATGTGAAGCAGATTGTGGCCTCGTTAAAAACCTTCCTCCGTAAAACCCACTGGGACAAAACCAAGAGCAAGGAAAAGAGCACACACAAGGAGCTTGGCCTAGTTACTTGATCAGTCCAAGAGTCTTGCTAGGCAAGTTGGTCTTCTATGGCAATGATCATCAGATTGTTGTGACTGTGGTTTGGAATGAATGGCCAGGGATCTCCTCTTGATGCTTTGGTATGTTCATCCGGTCCATCATCCTTCAAGCTTGGCTCTCCCATCTTCAGGGCATCCATCTTGGTGCTATCATCAGTAGCTTCTTTAGTGGTGTTAACCTGTTCAAGATCAGAAGCAAGTATCATGCTCTCATTAAACTTATGTTGAAGTATCTTAGCTCTTTGTCTGGTTATAGCTCCCTTGTATACGGTTGGTACTGGCACTTCTTGAACAGTCTCTGCCTTAGTTATCTTGCTGATCATGTCTTGGATATCAGGTTCAGTTAGGTCTGGTTCAAGCTCTGGTTGAATGTCCTCATCAAGAGTGGATATCATCAGATCCGCATGAAGGAAGGAGATGAATGGAAGACCGCATTCAAGACCAAGCAAGGGCTGTACGAGTGGTTGGTCATCCCGTTCGGACTCACCAACGCTCCAAGCACCTTCATGAGACTAATGAACCACATGTTGCGACCCTACATTGGTGTCTTTGTAGTTGTCTACTTCGATGACATCCTAGTCTACAGCAAAGGTTTGGAAGAGCATCTTGAGCACGTCCGAACGGTCCTTGATGTTCTTCGCTCTCAATCCCTATTCGCTAACATATCCAAATGTACTTTCTGCACTAAAGAGATTGTTTTCTTAGGCTTTGTAGTAAGTGCAGATGGTGTGAGGGTCGATGAAGAGAAGATCAAAGCAATGAAAGAATGGCCGATTCCTAAGACTACAGGAGAAGTTCGAAGCTTCCATGGACTAGCTGGGTTCTATCAGCTCTTTGTTAGAGATTTCAGCACCCTTGCAGGCCCATTAACCGAAATTATCAAGAAGGATGTTGGATTTAAATGGGAGGATGCACAAGAGAAGGCGTTCTTAACCTTAAAAGAGAAGCTTATCAATGCCCCTCTCTTAGTTCTTCCTGACTTCTTGAAAACTTTTGAAATTGAATGTGATGCCTCAGGTGTAGGGATTGGAGCTGTACTAATGCAAGACAAAAGACCAGCCGCCTATTTCAGTGAAAAACTAGGAGGAGCTACCCTGAACTACCCGACCTATGATAAAGAATTGTATGCATTAGTGAGGGCATTGCAGACATGGCAACACTACCTATGGCCCAAGAAGTTTGTGATACATACAGATCATGAGTCACTCAAACATCTCAAGGGGCAACAGAAACTCAACAAGAGGCATGGTCGATGGATAGAGTTCATTGAGACCTTCCCATATGTCATTAAGTATAAGAAAGGTAAGGATAATGTGGTCGCAGACGCATTGTCCCGCAGGTACACCCTCCTTGCTACTTTAACATCTAAACTAATCGGATTTGAGCATATTATAGACTTCTATGAAACTGATGCTGAGTTCTCTGAGTACTACACAAAGTGTTCCAAATTTGCATTTGAGAAATATTATAGACAGGGAGGATACCTATTCTTCAATGACCGGCTGTGCATACCCTATTCTCTCCTTTTGAAATAGTTTATGGCTTTAACCCTTGTTCCCCACTAGATTTGATCCCATTGCCTTTGAAAGAGAGGTATAGTTTGGATAGCAGGACTTGTCTTACACATCACTTAGGCTCTATCTCGGCCCAAGACTAGCAGAAGTTTACATTTTATTTCATTTTAAAGCTTATGTTATTTTTAAACCATAGTTTCCTTTTTACTATTTTCGAAACCCTAGAGAGCCTGTTCTCTGGTTTCTTCTTATTTAAAGGGTTCCCTAAACCCTATTGTACTCAAGCAATCAATAAACCACGAGTTTCTTTTCTCTCTTGATGGCTCTCTCTGTAGAAAGTTTGTCGAGTTCTGGTGTTTAATATCCAGAGATCTAAGGGTGTCTTATTTGGTGTGTCATATCCAGATCAGTCGCCTAGGAGTATCAAGAGATCATCCATCCCTCTTGTGTCACCATTCAATCCACAAACCTTGAAGAACTTGAGTCTCTGATTCGTTCTTGCAAGGATCTATCCATCCCTATCAACCAAAGAGCATCCTAGGGGATCAACCAAAGTTATCAAAGAGGTTTTCTGGTTCCTATCATCCATATCTCTCTCTTTAGAGGCAGCCAAGTTTGACGTGAAAACCCTAGTGTATTTCTGAGCAAGAAATCGCCTCTCTGATTCTTCAAGTTCGAATCCGTTCCTCTTATAATCTCCTAGATTCCAAGAGAAACTTCTATCCATCTCAGCTGCAATCCATAACATTTGAGAGACGAATCCATTCTCCATCGCTACCTTCATCCATCTCACTCCATCCATTCCTTGCGCAACACTCCTTCACGTGGGAGTTATAGTTTGTGATCCTAGTTCAGCCGCCTTTGCTTCAGATAGATTCCTAGGATCTTATCACATAACCAGCAAAAGCACTGTAAGGAAGCTAAAGTGGTTAGTTCTGTGCCTATAATGTGTGTTAAAGTGAGTACTAAAGACATAAAACGTTTTGGTCTTGACAAAGTAAAAGATTTTTGTGTTTCAAATTCTGTTTTTGATAACTTGCTTAGATCTTTTAAAGGACTGGAACCAGAAAACCTCTTTGATCAAAAACATTTTCAAAATAATAAAAACAACATTTCTGGTCATGTTTTGAATCTTGATCAGTTTCTGAAATATAGCAAAAGCTTTGATCACTTTGAAAAGGTTTTAGAGCTTGAGTTGAAACAAACTGATTTCTGTTTTAGACAACCTTGTGATTCATTTGCTAGAGCTGAAGAGAAGAGTTTCGTTGTGAAATTTCCTAGGCATGATTTGAACACTGATGATTGTTTTGCATCCACATATGTCTTGAAAGAACCTAGGAAGTTGCATGAACCGAAATTGCATCATTCTGATTTTAGGTTTGAAATTTTGAAATCTGCAAATATCTCTGAGCTTGAGATTGATTGTTTGTGTGCTGAAAATGATTCTAAACGTGTAGGATTGTTCTTTGAGGATATTCTAGTGTATAACACTTTCTTTGATAAACCTGTTGCACAATTGAAACTAGAACTCTCTGCTTCTGAATGTGTGAACTTGATCCTTGATGATATTTGGGTCTGTAATATTTTCTTTGATATGCATAATAGATGGAAGAGTCATACTGTTTTGTGCTCTGGAGACATCCTTGTCTATAATACTTTCTTTGACCTGATAACCAACTTGACTTGTCCAAAAGAAGCTGAGAAAGGTACAGGTGAAAAGAGGAGCTACAATGATCAGAGTATCAATGATGAGTCCTTGGCTAAGTTGGAGAAGCACCAAACAAATCTTGAAAACTGTCTAGTCGCCAGCTGTGATATAGGAGTAGTCAGAAGGTCATATCTCATCAACAAAAACGATTTAGGCCATGAAGCCAACTGCATTAGAAACTTAACTCATCAGGCTATCACGTCGATTTGGAACCATGTCCAAATCTTCTCAGGTGAAAGAGTTATGGGTTCTACAAGTCAGGTGATCCTATCTCTGCTTTGTTTGAATTTTGCTAAGTTTAGAACATCTCAAACCTATCTATGGCGACCAGGTGAGCATGCTAAGATAAGTGGTCATGTTTTCAATGATTCTTTTATCACTCTTCACACAGATATAATACTCTTGTTTTATCAAAAGAGCCAAGTATAGATTTCAGGAAAGCTTTGAAGGGTGTAAGGAGAAGCTACACGCCTGAGGAAGATATGAGGTTCAAACCACCATATTTGGACCAGGATAAGCACCAAGGCGTCACTTGCTTCATCATCATCAAAGAAGCACCTCCAGACGCAACATACAAGCCAAAACCGAGCAGAAAAGGATTTGGACTATTGCTCTTACTCTATGACAAAATTTTATGTGCTAACTTATTGTGTGTCATAGAGTATGATGCAGGTTTGAGTAATGAATCAGGAATCAAACGGATCAGTCCCTTCTACATATCCGAATCAATCAGCAACAATGCCTATCAAAGAGGCTTGCAAGGTAAGTGTACCCTGATTCTAAACTTTGATGTTACTAATTTGGTCCCCTCTATTGCAGGTAAAACAGATTTGAGGACAAATCTTTTTGAAGAGGGAGGGGATGATGTGATCATGGACCAGCTTACTAAAGAGGACAAATGGAGCTTAGATGATGTGATCATGGACCGGATCACTAAGAAGAACAAGGAGAGTCTAGATGAACCACATGAAGCCACATTGCACCAGCAGCCTGGTGATGATGCTCTAGCCATTCCAGAAGGTCCCATGACTCGTTCCAGAGTCAAGAAACTTAAGGAGAATGTTGTTGGATACTCACTTCACATCCACAACAAGAAGAAAGTCTTGGACAAGGTTTGATCCGAGATGTCTTGATCACCATTCAAGCCATCTCTACATCAAGCTGAGTTAGTGTCTAGGCAAGACATTTGGTGTGTGCTCTTTTCCTTGCTTTTGGTTTTGTCCCACGAGGTTTTCCGGAAGAAGGTTTTTAACGAGGCCACAACTTGTCTTACACATCACTTAGGCTCTATCTCGGCCCAAGACTAGCAGAAGTTTACATTTTATTTCATTTTAAAGCTTATGTTATTTTTAAACCATAGTTTTCCTTTTTACTATTTTCGAAACCCTAGAGAGCCTGTTCTCTGGTTTCTTCTTATTTAAAGGGTTCCCTAAACCCTATTGTACTCAAGCAATCAATAAACCACGAGTTTCTTTTCTCTCTTGACGGCTCTCTCTCTAGAAAGTGTGTCGAGTTCTGGTGTGTAATATCCAGAGATCTAAGGGTGTCTTATTTTGTGTGTCCATATCCAGATCAGTCGCCTAGGAGTATCAAGAGATCATCCATCCCTCTTGTGTCACCATTCAATCCACAAACCTTGAAGAACTTGAGTCTCTGATTCGTTCTTGCAAGGATCTATCCATCCCTATCAACCAAAGAGCATCCTAGGGGCGCATCATAAAGGAGAGCTCACAATGGCTCACAAGGTGGAAGTGGCAGTAGCTAACAAAGGATACTACAAGCAGGATGATAAGAAGGTGTGGGTGTGTGATCATTGCAAGAGGAAGGGCCATATGAAGGACAAGTGCTGGATTCTACACCCTCACCTCAAACCAGCCAAGTTCAAAGAGCCAAGAAGTCAGTACATGGATGCAAGAGCACACTTCTCAACTGACACACCAGAACCATCCACCCCATCTATGTGCTCAACCATGCGCTCTCATGTGGGTTCAAATGTTGCTGGTGAAGCCAAAGCCATGGCGACAAATGCTCTGTCTAACTTGAGGACCACTCAAGATGAGACTATCAAGAGGTCAGACCTTGATGCTCTCATCAAAGCCCTCAAGGAGAACTCTGGTATTGATCTTTGAATCTCTTTAAATGCTTTACACACTACTGGTCAGAATGCTAAACCATTAGTGATAGATTCAGGGGCCTCTCACCATATGATTAGTGATGCTAGTTTAATTAGTAATATAGAACCTGCTTTAGGGAATGTGATGATTGCTAATGGTGATAGAGTACCTATAAAAGGAATAGGGAACCTGAAACTGTTTAACAAGGATTCAAAGGCATTTTATATGCCCACTGTTAACTTGAAGAGATACAAATGAACAAGAGAGAGATGAGATGGAGGCAAAGAAGATAGTGTGGTGTGAAGGATCTTGTGCAACGAGTAGCTGTGGACAGCTTCTGAGTGTGCAAGAGACTGAGTAACATCAAGGAGAAGTCTAAGGAAGACCTTGGGAAGCTTTAGGGAAGAGAAGGGTTCAAATGGTCCATGTTTGGGTGAGGTGTACGGATTGTACGGATCCGTACGGACTGTACGGATCCGTACGGACCAGACTCGACCCAGAAACATCAAATACTCGACCATTTGATCTTAGAAGATGTTTTGAGTCTTGGGAAGGTTAGGGCACATCAAGGGACCCTAAAATGACCAAGACGTGTTTGCCAAGGAAGCTTCAAGACTTGTGAGGCAAGGAAGGGTTAGGGTTTGAAGTGAAGATCAAGACTTGGGTGTAAAGGAAGGGTTTAGGCGACCAAAGGAAGATGCCTTGGTATATTCGGCCAAGGGAGCTTCCAGGAAGGAGCTAAGGAGTGGATAACCTTATCCACTCACCAAAGGAAGAAAGAAAGGGAAAGGAGCCGTTTATGGATAAGGTTTATGGATAAGAAACCTTATCCATCCGCCCAAAAGCAAAGGAAGAGCCTTTCCAGCCTGTCCAAACGTGTGGAGCTTCTGAGCCACAAGTTTCAAATTAACCAGCCTGGTTACCTTGACTTCACATGCTTATTCCTTAGGGTTTTGATCCGTGTAGCCTTCCATCTCTCTCTATATATTGTGTATCCTGTCGAGTTTATTATTCAAGGGAGCAAGGGGGATTTCCCCTCTCCACTTCTAAATGAAAAAGCTTAGTGTTCTTGAATCAAAATCCTTCTTAGTCTACCTCTTTCTTATTCTTTCAAATCTCTCTAAGTCTCCTTTAGTCTCTGGTTCTGATTCAAGTTTACACAAGCAAACCAGAACCCTTTCTCTTCATCATCTCGTGTTCATCATTGCCTTAAAGGCTTGTTCATCACACACAAACCCAGATCCTTATACTCTGGTGAAAATCCAACATGGTATCAGAGCCAGGTTCATCAGAACTTGGAGTCTAGCTTCCGCAAAGATCAAAGCTTTCTCTCCTGCCATCAAAACCCAGAAAGGAGATTCCTTTCCAGCCGGTTCATCCTCTGCAAGAAGGTGTTCATCCATAAACCCAGAAGCTGTTCTTGAAGTCCCATGCTTTCTCATACCGTCCAGAAGAAGGGAGAGCCTCGGATCCAGGAGTTATGGAGTGGATTAGCTACCATCTTCATCAAATCAAGTCCAAGGCGTGTTCTTATTCAAAGACCAGGAAGAAAGGTGAAAGCTTTCACCTTGTTACTGGTGGGGGCGACCAAAGTATGAAGAAAGGTGGGGACTTTAGGCATGGATAGTCCAAGGGAAGGTCCATGGAAGAAGGAGGTGTTGGGTCGCAACCAAGAGCTCCTGATCTTGCCATGAATCAAAGGTGTTCAAGGAACTAACACTAGTTCCTTGTTTGTAAGAACCTACTGTCCCTTGTTATAAAGCTTGATACTTTATGAACTGAATGTGTTGTGTGATGTGTTTGAGACCTGAGGAGGTGTTTAAGATTGCTAGATATGAAGTTTAGAATCTATCCCAGGATGTTTAGATGACTCGTTTTGAATGGTTGAGTGTTTTAAAGTGCTTGCTCCAGTTCTAAGTGTTGCTTGACATGATATTAGATAGCATGTTCTGAATCTGCTTGCATACATGAATAGAAACTGATTAACGTGAAGCATTTGGGTCTGGTGTTTGGAAATGGCATTGATGCTTAGTCTCTGTTCTTATGATTGTCTTGCTAGGATGATAGATAGTTGTATCTAATCCGTTTTGCATTCATAAAGTAAATGGGTTAAGGCTGTTGCATACTCTTGTCATTGTGGCTGCCTTAAGGTTGAGACACCTAGACTGATGTCTAA
>CAJHQP010010197.1:0-19469 GCA_905132765.1 Moricandia arvensis
TTGTTTCAGTTTTGTTCTAATTTGGTTACGAAATATAATTCATATTACAAAGACCAAATCATCGTTTACACTACATTATTATTTTTTTCATATTTAACGTAAAATCAAACGTCACAATAAAAGTAGAAAGTATAATTACAAATTTTATATTACTATCGTTAAACCAAATATAAATACCACGGGTAGCTTTCGGTTTGATGATTAGGTATGAGATTCATATTTTCATTTAATAGTTAATTATGATTTTTCTATTCATTTATGTATAAAATGTATAAATTATGTTAGCTATTTAGGTTAAGTGGTTAAATACCTTAAATTTTAATATTATTAGTATATTTAGTAAATTTAATTAAATAAATACTTTAGCTGCCGGTTCAGTTCAATTCAAAAATTGAAACATTTTCGATTGATAAAAAAAATTAACCAGATGATTAAGATATATACTTTAGTTTATTTTGAATCAGTTCAAATATGGCTGAGGTCATACTTAGCATTAAGTGACTAATATAACCATAAAAAGAAGAAAATAGGCATCATTATAGCATGGTATTCCCACTGGGTATCTCAAGCAATTTAGTATCAAAATAATTTTATTTCATGAATTTAATATTCTTTTAAGTTCATTCATTAGATAACATATGGTATGTGGGGCATCTTAGAATTTTGTGTAAAGTTTCTAAAAGAAGAAATACTCTTATGTTTCTTGATTATTTGGTAAAATTGTATTACTTGCCCGTCTTGATTTTTGCTTGTGTTTGCGATGAGGCATCAATACAAAACTGATGTGCTTAGCGTCAGAATTGGTGATTCATGTGGTGAAGGAGAAAGACAAAGACAAATCTGAATTTGAGCTTAAAGACATTCGTTGAAACTAGAGATTTTTGTATTTTCAAAGCTTTTCTTCCATTCGCTGCTTGTTACTACTGCTTTTGGAGATTTCTTTTTCTTTTTTTTGTATATTTAGATGCAATGCAATAGAAGATTCTTGTATCGTTTGGATTGTATTGCTGTCTTATTTAAAACCTAAATTAGTAGTTACTACCAAACTGGTATCTTTTTTGCCATTTCAAGAAACCAACGCTTACTATATTAAAACGGTGTGTTTCGTTCTTTAAAAGAGACGCTTAGAGCATGAACAAAGGGGCGTTCTTAAGGGGGTTCTTAGCGGATGGGACCCGCTGATTCCCTTAAGAACCACCTCTTAAATCTCTTAATTAAGAGGTGTTCTTAGTTGGGTTCTTGCACTGTTCACGGGCCCCACTGACACGTGGCGGCCCGCGATTGATCCGTTTTAATTTTTTTTTTTTTTTTTTTTTTAAAGAAAAAAAAAACAAAAACTAAGAACCCCTTAGGGTTAATCTTGCTCTTAGAACTTCTCCAACGGTAAATTAAAGTGGGTATCTAATAATTTTAGGAATATAGAAAATAAAAAAATTACAAAAGAAGGTAGTTATAAATTATTAAAGGACGTTGCAAGATACTCAACATTACTGCCATGGACTCTTAAAATTAAGTTCTTAATAACAAAATATCACTATTCTAATATATTTTAAGTAAATAATTAACTTTTAACAAAAATTAAACAACTAAACAAATTAGAGTTTGCGAAGTGGAAGAAATGGTTGTTGTAAGTATTTTGCGGCGTCTCGAAACCTATAACTACCTTCTTTTCTAATTTTCTAATTTCTTTTTTTTTCTAAAATTATTAGATACACACTTCAACTCACCGTTGGAGAAGCATTTATAACAACCATTTTTTTTTAACTTGTCAGCATCTAATTTATTTAGTTGTTTAGTTTTAGTTAAAATTTAATTATTTACTTAGAATATACTAGAATAATGATAGTTTTGTTGTTAAAACTTCTTTTTAAAATTCCCATGCCATAAAGTTGCTTTTAACCGCGTTTTGAAGTTCGTTATAAACGAAGGTTTCAGAGGTGTAAGAGTAAGAGTTTAACCAAGAAGAAGGAAAGAAAGTAAGAAAGATCAGAAGAAGAAGTGTTGCGATGGATGATGATCATCATCATAAACTACCGCCAACGATGGAGGAGGTTCACGAGCATATGATCAGCGCCTTTATCACAAAGGTCTCATCTTCTTCGAGACAACTCGCTAGACTCTTTCTTGAAGCTCATCAATGGGATGTCGACGCTGCAGTCTCCGACTTCAACCAGTCCTTCGCCGTCGCCGCCGGGAGAAATTATGCAAACCCTAGAGACAGAGAGCCACGAATCTTGGCAGCTCGAACTCTTTCGAAACTTCTTCGTGTTCCATCTCCTTCTCTGCCGCCGATACGGTTGCGATCACCACGGTCTCCTTCTCGTGCTCCACGTAATCCTTTTAGTATGGATGCTGATGAACAAGAGTAAGTTGGTTATTATTGTCTCTTCTTTTAATCTTTTTTTTTGTGGGAAGAGACATGAATCTTTAGTTTCTTTTAGTTACGTTATAGAATCCATGATACATGCGACCGTCTTGCTTACATATTACGTATAATAAGTGTCATATACATGTATAGATAAAATGACACTCTATATACTTTTACATATATATAAATACTCCTCCTTATACATATATATAAATACATGTATACGTAATATTAGAGAAAAATGATCATAACAAAAGTGTTTATGAATATGTATGTATGTGTGTTTTAGGCACGACGGTGATGATGTAGAAAGAGGTATACCATCATCAAAGAAGACTAAAATTCAGAAGCTTAAGCGAGATTCTTTCAGTTACTCCACAACATATCCCGAGCACTCTCATTGTTTGGGAGGAATGGCTTCACTCTCGATTATGAAAGTCAATTATCCACATTGGATGATCCCGGGAAAATGCATCCTTTCTTGAGGTTTTTTAAATATCTTTTTTTTTCTAGCTTGATTCACTTTGATTTGATTTAACATATATGTTTCCATGTCGATTCAAGGTCATAGAAAGCTTGGAGTCACCACGTGGTACTCGATTCTCAAGATGGCAAACTGCGGTTTCCATATCAAACTCATTAGGCGTCAACACGAAGACTTCCCTGTATTTGTATATATATCTCTCTCTTAATGCTTATTATGTTGAAAGCTCTTTGGTTCTTATATATTTTAACAACAGGAGGAGTCACCTAAACCATTCCAAGGTGTGTCAAGAACTCTAGCCTCTGATGAGCCACCAGCTTCATCCAAATCACTCACCACAGAACCATCAATAGATCCCACAGCGCCAACGACCTTGATCCCGTCGTATTAGCAGATGGCACACGCATTGTCTCCCGGTTCAACACTCACCATACCATCAGAGACGTTCGAGACTTCATTGACGCGTCTACACCAGATGCCTCCAGAGACTACCAATTAATCCACATGGGGTTTCCTCCTAAACTTCTCACTGACTTAGACCAAACCATCGAGCAAGCTGGCATCTCCAACTCTGTCTCACCAGAAGCTCTAGACCTTCCTCTTATGCCACTTTAACGATCATATTGTTGTTTGACTTTCTTTTCTCTACGCTAAATGTCTCTCAGGTGGTTAACCCTCTTCTTTACTTTTGTTTGTTCAAACCCCTCTTCTTTTACTATGATATAAATAAAAAGTGTTTGAATTTTATTTTTTAGATTCAGATTAGGTTTTCAATGTGCGGTTTGCTTGTTGAGTTTGTATATGTAAAAGGAGCGGCCTTTATTCAGTATTTAAAACTAAGTTTTTTGAATTTTACTTTAAGAATTTCAAAGGCAAAATGCCGAGCTTTAATTTAACAAGGTAAGTGTTTTTAAACTCTATACATAAATATATCTAATATATTAAAATTGAAGTACAAATAAAAAATAACCCTTATTTTTACCTAATATTTACAAGAAATGCCATTGATACTATTCTTGCATCCAAACATCTAAATATTGATTATCAACAACAACAAAAAAAAATTTGGGCTAAGCCCACTAACAATATTTGTCATTGAAATTGGAGATTTTATAAAAAAATGTATATATGTTTATACATATATATAGAATTAAATTAGTTTTATTTTTATTCATATTCATATAAGCTAACCAACTATAAAAGCTAATAATGTCAATAATTTTCGATATAATGTGAACTTATTCATTTACAATAAGAAATCATGTAACTTTCCATAACAATTTAGTGACTAAAATACATACTAATATTTATTATAAATGGTTATATATACAAACAAATACAATGTATTATTCATTTGTACGATATATATCTAATAAGAATAATTTATGTAATTTATAAATTTAAAATTTTATCGAATTTCCAAGGTATTTTAGGATATACGGATTCAGATATGCATTCTTCGGATTCGTAAAAATTGTTATCCGGATCTGGGTATTCGAGGTTAGGATATTCAGACAAAAATCTGAATACACGCGGATATCTGGACCTGTTTTCTAATTAAAAACTAATTATTAACCATCTATTAGTCTATTTAAAAATTATTATTTAAAAATACTTTAAAGGCATTCAAATTCAAATTTAAAATTAAAATTTTAGTTATTTTATATAAAAGTATATTTAATATACATAGATAACTAAAATTAAACTTTAAATTTTAAATATTTAATATCTAGATCCGGATATCCAAAACTAAATTTTACTATCAGAATTCGTACTTGGATCAGTCAATCCGTAAAATCACAATCAGAATCCCCAAATATTCGTTTTTTGAAAGCGGATGAGATTCCAGATCGGATATTGGATATCGAATATTAATTTCATTCATATATACAGTTATATCAAACAAATTGCTTAAAATATTTGACATTTATAAAAATAACACCCGCGCGGGCGCGCGGGTCAAAAGCTAGTATCTTATTAAAGTAGAAGTACTTTAAGATTTTGTTTGGAAACATGGATAATGAAGATTGTTTTGGATACATGGATAGCAGTATTAAAAATAATTTCTTTTATTTACAAATTTAGCATTTACAATAAATTAAGTACTTTTATTTTATATTTTGTTATTTACAGATTCTGCTACTGCATTTAAAATAAATTTAAATTAAATAATTACAATTCCAAAGTTTATATAACCAAATCGATATTTATATATTGATAATTACAAATTTTAGTATGTTGTTTCATTTCAAAATAAATTAACAAAAAAAGTTAATATATGAATAATACAATTACATCAAATTACATTAAGTTATACATTTTAATATAATATTATGTACAAATATTTTTTTATCAACATCTATATTATAATATAATATTATACTCTATATGTAAATTACAAAACATAAAAAAATATACAAAAGATTTTTTTATAAAAGCAGCGATTTATCAGTTTACGTTGAACACAATTTAAATCAAACACCCGCGCAGGAGCGCGGGTCAAGTTCTAGTTTGTTTTACATCATTAGTAACATTAGTCATATATTTAAATATTTATATAACTATTACAAACACAATAATTTTATAGTATACATGTTAATATATACATGAAAATCATATTTTTAAAATATTTTATATTTAAATTATATTAAATTTTGATTTGAGTTTCAAAGTTAGATTACCATTTAGCAAAATTTAATATTTATTTAGATAATATATATATGTTAATTTTATGTTTATATGTTAATATCAAATGTTTCAATCCATTTTTTATTTTATATTTATTTATTGGATTTGCATATGATTATTAAATAAAATAATATATACGTAAAATTCATATTTTAAATTATTTTATATTGAATTTATACTCAATTTGATTAGGATTGCAAAGTTAGATTACCGTTTAGAAATTTTTTATGTTTATTTAAAAAATATATTATTGTATATATGCCAAAATTTTACTCATCTATCATGTAGGTGGAATTTAATTTTCCTATATTTTAAATTTAAATATAAAAAAAATTATGTAAAAGAGTATTGTTATATATAATTTTTAAAAATAATTTTTTCTACAAAATACAATTTTATAAAAAATTATAGTAATAATAGTATAAGCCACATAAACATTATTATAAGATTAGATAATATATAACAAAAAATTATATTAAGTTATTGATAATTTTATTATATAAACTATAACTTGGGTATAGAAAGAAAACCCGCATGACCAATAATATTATAATAAATTCAAACATTATTATAAAATTATATAAATTGTAACACCAAATTAAAATAAGTTATTGATAGACTTTATTATATAAACCATAACTTTGTAGTATAACTATAACTTTAGTCATATATTAAAATGTTTATATAACTATTACAAACACAATACTTTTATAGTTTATCTTATTCGATTTGAATTTAATTACTAAATAAATTAAAATATATATGAAAAGTCATATTTTAAAATTAATTCATATTTAATATCTACTAAATTTTGATCCGGATTTCAAAGTTAGATTATCGTTTAGCAAATTTTTATGTTTATTTAGATGATATATTATTGTATATATAAGTATATGAATTTTATTTTTCATTTTATAAAGTACAGGATTTTTATAGTTTCAATTTATAAAATATAATTGAATATTATTAATCTATGATTATATTTATATAATTCGAAATTAATTAAATAGTACATAATTTTAATGTTGAGATCTTGCTAAAATCTTTTTCAAAAGATTTGGTATAATTTTTAATATATATATTTATATTTAAAATACAAGATATCAAAAGATATTATGTTTAAAGTAGTTACAAATATTTTATCATTAGGTTTAATGAAATACATTTTATTAAAGTTTTCTAATGATGGTCCAAATAAAAAAATCACACATGAAATAAGTCATGACTTCTATTTTAATAGAATAGATTTTATTACAAAGACAAATATGTATATATATATATATAACTCTAACTTTTCAGCTTTTTAAAATTCTTAATTTGTTCATATATTTGAAGATAAGAATATGTTTTTTCAGAAAAGGAAACAATGACACCAAAAAGTCAAAATAACACATAAACAAAAATGAAAATTATTAAAAAGATATAATAAAAAAAATCAAAAACGAATTTTACAAAAAAAAAAATACAAATACGTAAAATACTCACAATAATATGAAAATATCTTCTAATATATTAAATTGAAGTACAAATAAAAAATAACCCTTATTTTTACCTAATATTTACAAGAAATGCCATTGATACTATTCTTGCATCCAAACATCTAAATATTGATTATCAACAACAACAAAAAAAATTTGGGCTAAGCCCTACTAACAATATTTGTCATTGAAATTGGAGATTTTATAAAAAAATTGTATATATGTTTATACATATATATAGAATTAAATTAGTTTTATTTTTTATTCATATTCATATAAGCAACCAACTATTAAAAGCTAATAATGTCAATAATTTTCGATATAATGTGAACTTATTCATTTACAATAAGAAAATCATGTAACTTTCCATAACAATTTAGTGACTAAAATACATACTAATATTTATTATAAATGGTTATATATACAAAACAAATACAATGTATTATTCATTTGTACGATATATATCTAATAAGAATAATTTATGTAATTTATAAATTTAAAATTTATCGAATTTCCAAGGTATTTTAGGATATACGGATTCAGATATGCATTCTTCGGATTCGTAAAATTGTTATCCGGATCTGGTATTCGAGGTTAGGATTTCAGACAAAAATCTGAATACACGCGGATATCTGGACCTGTTTTCTAATTAAAACTAATTATTAACCATCTATTAGTCTATTTAAAATTATTATTTAAAAATACTTTAAAGGCATTCAAATTCAATTTAAAATTAAAATTTTAGTTATTTTATATAAAAGTATATTTAATATACATAGATAACTAAAATTAAACTTTAAATTTTAAAATATTTTAATATCTAGATCCGGATATCCAAAACTAAATTTTACTATCAGAATTCGTACTTGGCATCAGTCAATCCGTAAAATCACAATCAGGATCCCCAAATATTCGTTTTTTGGAAGCGGATGAGATTCCAGATCGGATATTGGATATCGAATATTAATTTTCATTCATATATACAGTTATATCAAACAAATTGCTTAAAATATTTGACATTTATAAAAATAACACCCGCGCGGTGCGCGCGGTGTCAAAAGCTAGTATCTTATTAAAGTAGAAGTACTTTAAGATTTTGTTTGGAAACATGGATAATGAAGATTGTTTGGATACATGGATAGCAGTATTAAAAATAATTTCTTTATTTACAAATTTAGCCTTTACATTTACAATAAATTAAGTACTTTATTTTTATATTTTGTTATTTACAGATTCTGCTACTGCATTTGAAAATAAATTTAAATTAAATAATTACAATTCCAAAGTTTATATAACCAATCGATATTTATATATTGATAAATTACAAATTTAGTATGTTGTTTCATTTCAAAATAAATTAACAAAAAAAAGTTAATATATGAATAATACAATTACATCAAATTACATTAAGTTATACATTTTAATATAATATTATGTACAAATATTTTTTTATCAACATCTATATTATAATATAATATTATACTCTATATGTAAATTACAAAACATAAAAAATATACAAAAGATTTTTTTATAAAAGCAGCGATTTATCAGTTTACGTTGAACACAATTTAAATCAAACACCCGCGCAGGAGCGCGGGTCAAGTTCTAGTTTGTTTACATCATTAGTAACATTAGTCATATATTTAATATTTATATAACTATTACAACACAATAATTTTATAGTATACATGTTAATATATACATGAAAATTCATATTTTAAAATTATTTTATATTTAAATTATATTAAATTTGATTTGAGTTTCAAAGTTAGATTACCATTTAGCAAAATTTAATATTTATTTAGATAATATATATATGTAATTTTATGTTTATATGTTAATATCAAATGTTTCAATCCATTTTTTATTTTATATTTATTTTATTGGATTTGCATATGATTATTAAATAAAATATATATACGTAAAATTCATATTTAAATTATTTTATATTGAATTTATACTCAATTTTGATTAGGATTGCAAAGTTAGATTACCGTTTAGAAATTTTTTATGTTTATTTAAAAAATATATTATTGTATATATGCCAAAATTTTACTCATCTATTCATGTAGGTGGAATTTAATTTTCCTATATTTTAAATTTAAATATAAAAAAAATTATGTAAAAGAGTATGTATATTATAATTTTAAAATTAATTTTTCTACAAAAATACAATTTTATAAAAAATGTTATAGTAATAATAGTATAAGCCACATAAACATTATTATAAGATTAGATAATATATAACAAAAATTATATTAAGTTATTTGATAATTTTATTATATAAACTAAACTTGGGTATAGAAAGAAAACCCGCATGACCAATAATATTATAATAAATTCAAACATTATTATAAAATTAATATAATATGTAACACCAAATAAAATAAGTTTATTTGATAGAGCTTTATTATATAAACCATAACTTTGTAGTATAACTATAACTTTAGTCATATATTAAAATGTTTATATAACTATTACAAACACAATACTTTTATAGTTTATCTTATTCGATTTGAATTTAATTACTAAATAAATTAAAATATATATGAAAAGTCATATTTTAAAATTAATTCATATTAATATCTACTAAATTTTGATCCGGATTTCAAAGTTAGATTATCGTTTAGCAAATTTTTATGTTTATTTAGATGATAATTATTGTATATATAAGTATAAGAATTTTTATTTTTCATTTTATAAAAGTACAGGATTTTTATAGTTTTCAATTTATAAAATATAATTGAATATATATTAATCTATGATTATATTTATATAATTCGAAATTAATTAAATAGTTACATAATTTTAATGTTGAGATCTTGCTAAAATCTTTTTCAAAAATTTGGTATATTTTTAATATATATATTTATATTAAAATACAAAGATATCAAAAGATATTATGTTTAAAGTAGTTACAAATATTTTATCATTAGGTTTAATGAAATACATTTTATTAAAGTTTTCTAATGATGGTCCAAATAAAAAAATCACACATGAAATAAGTCATGACTTCTATTTAATAGAATAGATTTTATTTACAAAGACAAATATGTATATATTATATATATAACTCTAACTTTTCAGCTTTTTAAAATTCTTAATTTGTTCATATATTTGAAGATAGAATATGTTTTTTTCAGAAAAGAAAACAATGACACCAAAAGTTCAAAATAACACATAAACAAAAATGAAAAATTATTAAAAAGATATAATAAAAAAAATCAAAAACGAATTTTACAAAAAAAAATACAAATACGTAAAATACTCACAATAATATGAAAATATGTTCTTCCAAAAGAGGAAACATTGTATTAACAAACATAATTAAAAAATTAAACAAAAGCACATTAGAAAAATATAATTAATATACCACAAAGGTAAGCAAAATTAAGTTTTCTAAAAGGATAATAGTTTAGAGTATATGATATATATAAAAACACCACTGTACTAGATTGTGCACACTGCTAGTCTCCAGAAAAAGTTGGAATAATGGTATAGGATTGGAGTTTTACCAGGAAATTAAAAAAAAAAAAACTCATCTCGAGTACCAAAAGCAAAGCTGTAAAACGCAACAATAGCTGAAGAATGATCACTGATCAGCAAGGATTGAAATGAACAAAGACATGGCTGTCCGGGTTTGCTCAGGGATTCCCAGAGAGTAAGATGGTTTGCTTCAACTCCTGTAGTATCCTTGACATCAACTCTGGCTCCTGATATCTGTTGGTATGCAACAAGTTAACAAAATGTTTTTTTCAGAACATCTAAACTTTATCATCTAAAAATGATTCAAGTACAGAAGAAACACACCTGTTGTAGATTGTCTAAACCAGCACCATCTCTTCCACAAAGTGCAGCAAGAGCATCTTTCTCCACAGCTAGCTCCATGGTAACATTTCTCAAAGATACACCTGTACTTCTGCTTCCAACAAAAAAAAAGAAAATTACGTCAGGAGATTGTTAACAAAATGGATTACATTCTTGTTGGTGGTTGAAAGAGCAGACCGTGGTGGTAAAGAAGACAAGTATTCAATGCTAGAAAGTTGAAGCTGTTTCATTCCATGTGTCAAGCCACTCTCCAACAAGCTTGTTGGATGCTTAAAGCCGTTGACTTCATTCCTATCCGTGTGCATACAATCAATCGACTTCATTATCTCTGTACTGATTCTTAACATATTCAAGTCTTGTTCACCATCTGATGCCGAGAGAGAATCGTCTCTGCCTGCGTTCTGCTGTTTTTGTTGAATTATTAAGATGATTCTCAATAGAACCAAACAACAGTCCATTAAAAGTCTAGGTTACGAACAAGAGAAACACACTTACTTGTTGTGATGGTTGCAGATTATATGGATTACTAACTATAGCTCTCACTTCTTCTAAGACCTTCTTTGGTAATAGGTTCTCCCGTAACTTAGAAGAAACCTGACACAAGGCCTTTTCTACATGGCCTATACTCTCCCATAATCTTTAAAAAAAAAAGAAAGACAAAGGCTTCTCTTTTATAGGTAATTAAAAAATCATACTGATTACGAGAAAACACTCGGCTTACCTCTATCACTAGTTCATTTTCTGAAAGAGAGTCTAGAATCTGGCTACCTACTTGAATGTGTACATCAACGCCAGTTACCATGACTGCTTCTGCTGTTTCCAACAAAGTCATTAGCAAACTGTGACGGGGTACCAGTAGCTTAGCTTTCACTAAAGCACCCCGGGAACAGATTTTTCCCAACATCAATCTCAACAGATCTTGCAAAGACAAGAGCCAGAGCCTTTTGTGCATGAGAGTACCGTGACTCAAGGCTCTAGGAAAAGACAAAGACAAAGCTGAGTTAGATTGTGATTACATCAAACGCAGGCAGCAAGCAGAAGGAGAATAGAGAAGCTACCTGCGCGTGCAGAAATGGTAACAACACGTTCACCGGATGCTTTTAATGGAGCTCCAATGGAAATAGAAGCACCTGCTTCATTTTGCATGGCTCTGATGATAGTTCCTTGTTTCCCAATGATGCCTCCAGCTTGCAACACTTGTGCAGATTAGTTTGAGCACAACCTTCCGGTACGTGTCTTTTGAATCGTGAAAAACGGTTCTTGATGGTATATGAGTACTGGACGCAGCAGTTTCAGAAAGCATTGGAAAGGAAGTAGAACGCAGGTTCGGGAAAAACTCAGGAGTGAGGTGTGGTCAGTAGATGAGTCATAGGCTTTGCTGCAAAGTGGTGGCGGATAGCCATTGAGAGGTGGACTGTTTTGAAGAAAAGTTGATACCATAACCAATGCCTTCTTTACAGCTAAGACATCACCGGTGATCTGTGTACAGAAAATAAAAGGGAAACTCACTAATCAAAACCAAAAGAAAGCACAACAAATGTTATCAACTTTCCGAAGGAATAGCTGAAGCACTTAGTTGTACGTAGGCATGAGCATTTATAACTAAATCCGAACCAAGAACTTGAATTTGTACTTAATCCAAAATGTACAAAATACATGAACTGATCTCGTAGGATGGTATTTCAAGTATCGATATAAATTGAACATGTCCCAAACCCAAACATTTACTCAAATAAACAGGAAAATCAATCCAAAAATCCAAATTTAGTAAATAAAATAAGTTAAAACCTAAATAAATATTTTAAATATTCAATTTCATGTTTCTATTAAAAATCTATATGAATCTGAAGTATTATTAACTAAAACTACTCTAGTATGTATAATATCCAAATGAGCCTACTGAATCCAAAAAACCGATATGACCCAAATGCCCAAATCAAAATGGATCTTAGAAAGAGCTAGAAAAATGTATATGAACACAAAGTACTATTAACCAAACCTAACTCCATCAAGTACAAACTCAAATGAGCCTACGAGTCTGAATCCAAAAAAAATTGACCCGAATCCGAATGCCGAGATCAAAATGAATATAATGTTGCTGGGAATAATTAATTATACTAAAAGATTATTGAAGACAAAGCTTTTGCATAAACACTTAGAACCTTCTCACCACCTTGTCATTGCTTCATGTACTTATCACATTGTCACATGTTATATAGCAATTTTACAAAAGCCATGCGTTGACGAACAGTTGACCGAAACCCCCAAAGACTTCAAAGGAGACAGAACATACCTGAATCAGTTCATCACTGGCTCGTACCACAACTCGGAGGAGACAAAACCCTAACCATCGCGCCGGAGTGTCTCCTCACCACTCCACGTTCTTCCCTCCCAACCCCAAAACGGCTCCTATCTGACTCCGATCAGCGAGAATCCCACAGTAAGCTTCTTTATCATCCTTCGTCGCCAGAACCTCCCACGATCTCTCCAAAACCCTAATCAGCGCCGTCTGTGCAGCGGAGACCTGGCAAGTCACCCAACCCTCGTGTTCACCGCCTGAGAAGTCTCCTACTCTGTCAGTCAACACAACGCTTTTGTTAACGGCGGTTGACCCGACGATGAACACCACCCAGTGGTCGGAACCCTTCACCGGAGACTCGCAGTGGATTTTAGTGCCGGTCTCGCGTCGGAGCTTGGAGACAACGTATCCGTTCGATCCGATAAATGCCGCCGATAACTGACGCGTGGCAGACGACTCTTAACGCCACCTCGTCAGGTAACACGTGGATCACAGGCCGTCGCTGGAGTCGTTGATTCTGATTGGACACGGTGGTTGTTGCTCCACGGAGGTTATGCATGGCGGCGAAGATTAGCAAAACGGAGGGAGGGACTCTTCAGAGTGAAGAAGCGGGAAGGGCAAAACGCTAAAGAAGCAGTTTCATTTATGGAAACGCGTATATCTCTCTCATCATCACCATATAGATTTGTTTTACAAAAGGAAAGTTTTAACGGAAAAAAAGCGATTCGTTTCGAACGCTAGGCATTGGTGAACATTAAAAGACAGCGGCCTTTAAGGTAAATATTTCATTTTATTTGTTTGAAGGTTATTTATAGTAGGGGAAATTTACTGATTGACGTAGGAAAGAAATGATTTGAAGTATATATC
This sequence comes from Moricandia arvensis, assembly GCA_905132765.1. Classification (NCBI taxonomy): domain Eukaryota; kingdom Viridiplantae; phylum Streptophyta; class Magnoliopsida; order Brassicales; family Brassicaceae; genus Moricandia; species Moricandia arvensis. The sequence continues at coordinate 14,013 of CAJHQP010010197.1, forward strand.
ATTTTATAGTATTCATGTAATAAATTTACTGATTCCGCCCTAGTGTTCTTGTAATAGAATAGGGTCGAGCTAGACTTCCATTGTTGTCATGTGGAGCTTCAGCTTGACTTCCATGTTGATCTTTTTTTTTTCTTTTGACAATAAGAATATTTCATAAAAAAAATTATCTCTTGTATTGTTTACATGAGAAAATAAAACACACTTTATTTTAATCTCCTTCTTAGGACTGGTGCAAACGTTGCAGCTCGTGAGAATATGGACTAATAAGTTCCAACTCTCAAAATAATCATCCAAGGAGACGGAAAAACCTAACTTTTCTCCCTTATGACTTCACCCTAGGCCATTAATTAAGCCATGATCAATCCATAAGTCATCGATTGGTAAGTCGAGATTTGGTATATCAAAGGGAGATGCATCAACACACTAACCGAATGATCATATGGATCCTCCTCCTCTTTTATGTTAGTCTTTCTCCAGATTCTGCTTTGAGATTAGCTTGAAGTGTGCTAACAGGTGAAGTATTTTTCATGAAAGAATTCTTCATTTCTTACCTTCCAAATTTACTAAATGATTTAAGGGAAATTGTGATTCCAAATTTACCACCTCTTTTCTTCTCCAAAACATAAAATCCATGTTTTGATATATTGATGTATTTGAGAAGAAACCCAGAACGAGACGGAAAGGTTCGATAAAGCGCAAACTTGTAAGTATGGGAGACATTAAAAAGAAGATGAATTTTGTTTTCTCTTGACCACCACATCTAAAACAAACTCAACTTGATCTCTAAGTGACGTTAAGAGATTCTTTCTGTTGTAGCTACTCATTCCGAAAGATCCTGCCACAAAAAGAAGAAGTGTTCCCATTTCTAAGGGCTCAAATTTTTCTACATGACTATTTACGCATGTGATACCTTATTCCAGAACATGTGTTTGTTTACTTTGTAGATTCGTCATTTGGAGTAATTAAATCGACTATCACCCCAATTTTGCATGGTTCCACACGTGTGCATCCGTAGACCAAGAATGATTGAGTTCAAACCAAGAATCATAGGTATATCCTTTATATGAACTCATGTAAAAGAGGAATATACACTCTTGGTATACGCCTAACAAAATAATGATACAAAGAGGTGAGAGAGTGTGTAAGCCACAAGTCAGAAGGTCTCGGTAGATGAGTTGTCGAGTCAAGAATGAAAGAATATGTCAAACCTGACTCTCCTATATTCCTGGACAGCTAGATTAGATACATATTTTGTGGAACAGATAAACAACTATCTGTATATATTGATGTATCGTGACCATTGTAAAGGCAAAGGGGAAACATGAATCAATTTCATGGTATCAGAGCCTAAAGCTCCTTGAAACCTAATTTTCTCTCTTCTCGTCTATCCTATCTCTCTCCTTCGTTCTTTCTTTTTTTCTCTATCTTCTAAAACGATGGCTGCAAACAACGTCTCAGAAAGAGCGTTGGTGTTCACAAATATCAAATCCCATATCCCACTGATATTGGATTACGAAGATCATAATTACGATGCTTGCGTGAGCTATTTCTCACACAGCTGCCTCGCTTCGACGTTGTTGGTCATATCGACGGAACCACTCTCCCGCGCGATGATGATGATGCTGGCCTGGAAGAAACGCGATGTCTGGTCTAAAGCTATGCGCTATACGGCACTCTTACTCCGCCACTATTCGGAGTACGATTCGTGACTGGAGGATCTGCCTCGTGACATTATGCGCTACGTATCGAGAACCTATTCCGCAACAACAAGGAGCCCGTGCAATTCAACTGGACCACGACCTACGCCACTACGGAAATTGGAGGATCGATCGGTTCATGGACTATTGCCAGAAAACTAAAATCGATTTCGGATCTCTTAGCTAACCTTGACTCTCCTGTTGCCAGATCGTACCCTTGTCATGTATCTTCTGAATGGTTCAACGAGAAGTATGGACAATATTATTAACGTTCTAAAACATAAGGAACCATTCCCGTCCTTTGACTCTGCCAGGTCCATTGCTCTAAAATGAAGAAACCCGCCTCAAGCGTTTATGCAACAAGACTCCTGTCTCAAACAGATAACACCTCTTCATCAACCATTCTCACGGCAACAAAGCGCAACGACAAGCGAGCAACAACGTTTCAACAAACAACAACAGAAAACAAAAACAATCGAGGCAGAGGCCTGGGCCGTAACAATCAAAAATACATGAACAACAACTGCAGAACAAAACTGGACTCCTCAGTGGCCACTACCGTATTTTCCTGGACCGATGATGCAGTGGCCTAGATACCCAACACAGTGCCCCAGCACCAAAACAAAGGAATCTGGGTTCTGCACCTGTCCGACCACATCAAGCTAATGTAGCAGAAGCTCCGTTTCAACCAACGACAGATTTTGCACAAGCATTCAACACCATGACTATCACTGATCCTGGTGCTGCGAACTGGTATAATGATTCTGGAGCCACTGCTCATCTAGCCTCCTCATCAGTGTCTCTATACTAAACTACTGTATCTTAAGAACTGCACGGAGTACGTGTCATCGTTTGGATAACAGGTTCAAAAATCTTCCGGTCACTTACTATCATTGGTGCTACTTTTGCTTCCTTCTAGGCATCTCGTGGTTCTGTACTTTACACAATAACCGTAATTTTGGTTGCACCTAATATGTTATTGAAAAATTCTCATTATCATGTTCGTCGTTTACTAATGATTATTGGTGTTCGCTCGAATCGACTCTTGTTTTCTATTAAGCGACCTGCGAACGACATACGAAGACTCTGCTTCCGCAGTGACAGTCTACCGAGAGAACATATACTCTGAGTCTCCTGCCATGCGTCAATATAGACGGCGATACATTCCCAGTGCTGCCTTGTGTCTGCAAGAGCTCCTAATCACTTTGGGCATAAAAGCAACATGGCCATGTTCATGAAATGCCTCTCTTCGGTCTTTAATTTCGTCTCGAATCTAATTTCTTGTAATAAGGAACAACTTCCACTTTGTGTGAGAGCTTGTCAAGTGTGTTTAAACACATTTTGAGGGAACGTTCCATTTTATAGCTTCAATATAAAATCTAGTATTTCTTCTCCTTTGATTTGGTTCATTCTGATTTATGGACATCAAACACCTCAAGTATCTAGTGCTATAATCGATATTTATATCTGTCTTCACATCGACCCACTTCTCACATTTTTTCTGGTTCTTAATCCATTGAGAGACGAAATCTAGAAGCTTTCTCTAAATTAGCGTCTACTACTATTGCTGCCTTGTTCCATACGCAGTTCATTTACTATCCATAAATCTTGTCATATGCGACACGAGGCGAGTTCTCAACATGCTCATCCAAAAGCTTTCTGATCTCTAATGGATATCTGTTGTTAGATTTTCGTGTCCCATACTTCTCAACAGAATGGTCGTTCCGAGTATAGAATGATATCGTGAACTATAGAATTACAGACACCATAGACTCTGCTATTTTCAAGCTCGGCTCACCACCAAATATTGCGTGGGTAGAAGCCTCATACTTCGGTCCATCTTTTAAACTCAGCTTCCATCTGCACTTCTATCCCAAATATCAATACTTGACTCACCATCCCTTTTATTCATACAACCTCATACACGCATCATTAGTAACCAAACTCAGGTACGCTTGATGATCCCAAACTCTAACCTATTCTCTCCCTTCACAAGCACTTGATCTGCCGCTCTATCAACCTGTATTGTCTTGGACGATACCAGACAATCATAAAGGGTATCGCTGTCCTAGGACGCGTTAAACACAATGAAACATGATGTCTCTAATCTCTGCGTCATGTCATTTTTGACGGAAAATCAAATTATTATCCAACTCTAGCGCAAAACACTTACCTCTGCTCACAATACTCACTATGAATTCCTAAACACAAGGTACTCCCAGATCACTTCATCACAATATATCAACAATATATTCTTAACAAACTCCGATGATGAATCGGACTTTACCCATCAGCTCGTCAGCCGGTTCAGAATATTCCTCTCTGACTTCTGGTCGTGGACCAGCCTGTCTCACTGCCCAACGCGTGTCATCCACTGTACCACACGAGAAGAGAGTCAGAGATCGAGAGAACATACTTGTAATCAAATAAATCATCTTATCTCTTCATACATCTATGATATCTCCCTCCCCACTAGCTCACAATAACAGCTCTCTCAGATCCGAATCTGGAATCCTTCTATTATGACTGTGAATACGATGCTGATTAAGAATAAGACGTTTAGTCTATAGTTACCTAGATCCTGCCATGACACTACACATGTATGGAACAAAAATAAATGTAATACCCAGCTCTATGATGCTATATAAGCATCAAAATATGTAGCAAACTGCAGTCATGGTATCTCTCGGTCCTTCGTTCACAATCTAGAGCTGGCAGTCTTGCAAACATGGGTATACAGAATCACATGCAACACAAGGGCGACTCTCGGTTACGCTATGATGAGCTACGATTTACGCCCTGTTGTCAAAACCAGTGACAATCCGACATCGGCGTCTTCATCTCGCCTTGACACAAGAAATTGGGAAGTTCATCATCATCTTGATTACGTCGGTAAGGACACGCCTTCCTCCCCACACGGCAATCTCTCGAGAAATGTCAGTTTATATTATGCTACACCACCACCAGTGAAATGCGTCGACACCAGATCACGTCAACGTATAATCATGGATTTGTAAACTGGAGCATAGGCTTTTTACTCTGATGGAGCTTAAAACAAAAGCCCCACGTGACATCGATAGAGCGCTGCTCAACATTTGTTTTGGCAAAGCTTGGTTGTTGCCAAAAAGTCACCTAAGATAGATACCTCGATTGTTCGTCCTATACGCCAAAGAGGCTGCATCAAGGCTACACTCTCCTATTACGTTGGACGATTGATCCTTCTCACTGCGTTACAACTCAACAAGCTTCGTACACGCTACTGTTACCAGACTATCTCTCATGAAGCGAAGAATTTAGTGAAATGATCTCCTGATGAACTAGATAAACTAGCTTCTCCTCGGCATAAAAGTATACAGCTACAATCTTCCCAGTTGATATGCTTGCTATGACCAAGTGCTGTATGCCAAGGATATTTGAGTTGTTTGCGTCAGCTCAAATGGCAGGATTGTAAGCCTGTCACGACTCATGTTGATCTCAAGTCCAAGCTATCGCATCGACGCAGGAGACACAAACATAGATGCAACCCAACAGTTTATAGTTATCTAGACCGCATCGCGTGGTGCCTCCAATACTTAACTCTTACATCGCCACAGATATATCTGTCAGTACTGCAGACCTCCTATACAGCTAATGTCTCCATTCATGCATGACTCCGCAGCGTCCTCTTGCAACTTTACAACTACATCATCATCCATCACTTCATCTCACCGCTTACACGGATGCCGATTGGGCAGTATGCTCCCGACCACAACGATTCTCA
>CAJHQP010010198.1:0-19467 GCA_905132765.1 Moricandia arvensis
CTCCCCACAAGGATTATACATGGGACAGCAACAACTTGGTTCGTTAGAACAGAGATGGCCATCAGAGAGACTACTTGACAGAGATCAGGTGGAGAGGCAAGCTGATTGGCAATGCTATGAATCAGACCAGGCGTGGGACGTTAGAACAGTACCTTCTGGTTTGGAAGCTATTGGATCAGCTCTACATGGAGTTAGATACAGTTACCTTCCAGTTGGGAAGATATGAATCAGCCCATAGCTATGTGTGCATGTACTGGTTGATGAATCTTCAGGAGCCGAGTATTGTCTTATCCAACTGGGGATTCAAGTGTGTGTACACTCCTCACCAGCGGATCCAGTGAAGCCATCTAGAGCTGCATTTCCAACCTGCAAGCTTGGTCCTTCACCAATTCTCAGTTCCAAGCTTGAGGGGGATGTGTGAATGGCGTTTCCTGATCCGAGAGAAGTCTTTCAAGTGGGGGGATTCACGTGGCGGTTCAGTGCAGGCAAGCTCCTCTCACCATCCGTGCAAGAGCTTGAGGCCTCACTGAAGATGATTGGTTCGTCTCCCTAAGCTTCTCTAGGTGGCTATGAGGTCAGTTGAGAGGGGGAGACCCAAACCGGGTCTATGAAGAGGTCAAGCTGAGTTTGATGAGTGCGCATGATGTGTTGATCATTGCTGCACCAGTTAGGCCATGATCTAGAGTCCTTTGTGTCCAACCACACTGGTTCTAAGACACAAAGGCTCACTAGCTAATCCCTAGGCCTTTGAGGACTTTACTCTTTTTCCCTCATCAAGGTTTTATCCAAAAGGGTTTCCTTGGTGAGGTTTTTAATGAGGAAGCTCTTCAAGGTTCCAAGCGTGACTTAGGATCACTAGAGTCAAGCTTGAGGGGGAGTGTTAACTTGAAGAGAAGAAATGAACATCTGAGGTAAATGATGAGATGGTCTACAGTGCAAAGTTAGGCAAATGTGCAAAGCAAGAAGGCAAGAAATGATTCTGTGTTGATTTGTAGTGGAAGATGCCTTTGGCAGTAACAAGGAAGTGCAAGAAGACACATCCATTGACATAGTCCTGTGATATAGTCGAGTACATGTCTCGACTATATGTCTCAACTACACTGCCTTGGGTCATGGTCGACTACATGGCTCAACTACACTTATGATATAGTCGACTACATGTCTCGACTACATGTCTCAACTACACTGCTTGATCATGGTCGACTACATGCTCAACTACACTATGATATAGTCGACTACATGTCTCGACTACATGTCTTGGTCAATAATACATACCAAGGCGAGCTGCAATAAGGGCCAAGTATTTCTAATACTGAATAGAGGACTGCCTTCTGGTCCATATACACTTCTCCTCTCCACCAATTATCCTTCACTACACAGATTGCTTTCCATCCAGAGATCATCACAGCCGTTCATGTTCTTCTTCAAGTGTTTCTATCCATAAGATCTAGGTTTTAATTATTATTCTACTTGTTTTGCCTACAAAAAGGCCATCTCTGAAGAATGTAACAACAAGCACAAGAGAAGGGAGTAAGGGGAATTTCCCCTCTCCTCTTCCAGAAATAAACTCTCTGTTCTTGAATCTATTGATCTCTGGTTCCTTAGTCTCTCACGAATCTCTCTCATTCTCTATTAATCTCTGTTTCTGGTTCAAGCTAACACAAGCAGAAGCCAGATCCAGTCTCTTCTTCATTTCGAGTTCTCTCTGTCCCCTAAAGGGTTTGTTCATCCACACACGACCTAGATCTCTGAAAATCTAACCATTAAAAACCTCACCAAAGAGAAACCCTTGTTGGGATAAACCCATTGATGAGGGAAAAAGAGTAGAGACCCATAACAGGCGGATTAGCTAAGTTGGGTTAGATCAATGAGTCCCAACCTCACATGGATGGACGCCATTGTCTTCTGTCTAGAGCCCTTTGTAAATACATCCGCCAACTGATCCTCACTCCTTGTATAGCAAGGCAAGATCACACCCAACCCAATCATCTGTCTCACCTTGTGGCCAATCGACCTCGATATGCTTGGTTCTTTTCATGGAAGACTGAGTTGGAAGCTATATGGATTGCGGCTTGGCTTATCACAATGCATAGTCATTCGGTGTAGACTGATCAATCTCCACATGCTTCAGAATACTTTGATCACACCAGCTCGTTTGTAAGCTTTAGCATTTCCCTATACTCAGCCTCGGCGCTAGAAAAAGAGACCACCTTCTGCTTCTTGCTTTTCCAGCTAACTAGGTTTCCACCTATGAATGTGCAATATCTAGTGTCGACTTCCTGTCCATCCTATCTCCTGCCCAATCCGCATCACAATAGCCTACCACCTCTGTGCTTCTATTGCACCCCATCCACACTCCAAGGTTTGGTGATCCGTTTAGATACATCAGGATCCTCTCAACCATGTGCCAATGATGTTCCTTTTGGGCTTGCATGTGTTGGCTCACCTGGTTCACAGCAAAACATATATCAGGTCGCAGTAATGGTAAGATAGATCAACTTACCAACAAGCTTTCTATAAAGCTTAGGATCATGGATTGTCTGGCTATCTTCAATCTCCCCCTCACGAGGAACCTTGTACCCATCCTCTAGTGGCATCTTGGCTGTCTTTCCTCCATGTTTCCCTGCATCTTTTCAAGTGATCAAGTGTATACTTTCTTTGGGACAGAAACAACCTTCCTTGGATCTACATATCTCAATACCAAGGAAGTGTTTCATCTCTCCCAAGTTTTTAATTTCAAACACAGATTTAAGGAAGTCTTTAGTGGATTGAATACCTGCCTTGTCACTTCCTGTGATGATGATATCATCAACATACACAAGAAGGACAACTATACCTGATGTGGACGAGAAAGTGAATAAGGTATGGTCCAGTTCAGATTTCTTAAACCCTTTGCCATTGAGAGTTGTGCTCACTTGTTGTACCAGGCTCTAGGAGATTGTTTGAGACCATAGATTGCCTTCTTGAGCCAAAGAACATTTCCCTTCTTTACTAAGTGTTCCAGTCCTGGTGGAGGATGCATGTAAACCTCATCTTCAAGCTCTCCTTGGAGGAAGGTGTTAACCTGAAGTGATAAACCATCTCACTAAAGGTTAATGTGCAAAGCTTGGGCAAAACCCACTTAGAGACTGATCAAGGTCTAAGGAGGGTCCAGAAGCTTATGTAGAGCTAGAACAAGGTTCAGGAGGGGTTTACTATGAAGGACGAAGGCTTGGGTGCAATTTGGGAGCAAATGGTTGAGGTGCAAAATAGGGTGGTCCGTACAGTACGGCCGTACGAACTGTACGGCCTGTACGGACGGGCCGACCCGGGAAACTTATTCTCGACCATTTGAAGACATTTAGGTTTGTGCAAAAACCAGGTCAAGTTGTACGGACCAAACCCTAAATCCGTACAACCCTAGGTCTTACCTTGCATCCCAAGTCACAGAGAAGCTTCAATGGTGAAGAAAGAGTCTCGGATGGTTTGGAGAAGAAGATGGGATCAGAATGGCATCTTGGAAGGCATCTGCGAGATGCTGCTTGTCTTGACCGTTTATGGATAAGGTTCAGGCTGGAAAGGAAGGAGGCTGAACCTGGACTGATCTCTGAATAGATTCATAGGCCTTGGTGGCCGATTCTAGGCCAAGTTACACTCTTGACTAGCCAGGCTGTCCCCAAGCGTGTATAGCTCCTGCTCCACTCATTTCAAACCTTCCCTTGACTCCACATGCTTGCTCTGATATTTTGTAAACCCTAGAGTAGCTCTCCTTTCCTATATATACTCTTGTATGTCGATGGTTAATAATTAAGCAGAGAAGTTCTCTCCTTCATAATCTCTTAGTCTCTTTTACTCTCTCTATTCTCTCAAGTCTCTGGATACTTAGTCTCTCAATCTCTTTCTCTCATTAGTCTCTCAATCTCTCATACTCTCTCACAAATCACTCTCACTCTTCCATCAGTCTCTCGTTCATCCTCATCAAATCTCATCCTCAACATCTCCACTTTCGTTCATCATCACTCAAGCACTTGTTCTCTGAAAACTTTCATGGTATCAGAGCCAGGTTGCTCAGTCTCCTGGTGAAGCTTTCGCATCAGTCACAAGCTCTAAAGATCACTCCTTTTCATATCCCGTTCATCCGGATCTAAAGTTCACACCTTTGAAGACAAAGAAGACAGTCTAGCTCATATCCGACCTCAAGATGGAGTCCTCCAGAGCCATTGTCATTCCAGTCATCCACAAAGGTCCCAACTACCTTCTCTGGTCACGCCTGGTGAAGACAGCCCTTGGTGGAAAGGTGATGTGATCATGGACCGGATCACTAAGGAGAACAAGGAGAGTCTAGATGAGCCACATGAAGCCACATTGCACCAGCAGCCGGGTGATGATGCTCTAGCCATTCCTGAAGGTCCCATGACTCGTTCCAGAGTCAAGAAGTTTAAAGAGAATGTTGTTGGATTACTCACTTCACATCCACAACAAGAAAGTCTTGGACAAGGTCTGATCCGAGATGTCTTGATCACAATTCAAGCCATCTCTACATCAAGCTGAGTTAGTGTCTAGGCAAGACATGGGGTGCGTGCTCTTTTCCTTGCTTTTGGTTTTGTCCCACGAGGTTTTCCGGAGGAAGGTTTTTAACGAGGCCACAACTTGTCTTCACATCACTTAGGCCCTATCTCGGTCCAAGTCTAAAAGAAGTTTACATTTTTATGTTATTTTAAGCTTATGTTAAAGTTAAACTATAGTTTCCATTTTGCTTATTTCCGAAACCCTAGAGAGCATGTTCTCGGTTTCTCTTTATTTAAAGGGTCCCTAAACCCTATTGTAAGCCATCCATCTTTTAATCAACAAGTTATCTTTCTCTTTGACGGCTCTCTCTCTAGAAAGTGTGTCGAGTTCTGGTGTGTAATATCCAGAGACCTAAGGGTGTCTAAATTGGTGTGTCATATCCGATTTGTTCATCTAGGAGTATCAAGAGATCATCCATCCCTCTTGTGTCACCATTCAATCCACAAACCTTGAAGAACTTGAGTCTCTGATTCGTTCTTGCAAGGATCTATCCATTCCCATCAACCAAAGAGCATCCTAGGGACGCATCAAGTGGTATCAGAGCAACTTTGGTTGGGAAGTACTCGTTTTCTCTCTTATTGTTTTTGTTTCATCCGTGTTTCATCTCTATTACCTTGATTAAGCAATAGATCTAATCTGTTTAGGGCTGCTCGAGTTTCATAAGAGACTAGACAAGTTTTTAAACTTTTCCTTTTTGCTTGCGAGAAACCCTAGAGAGAGAGAAACCCTAGCCGCACAAGTTTTCTTTTTCCTTTTAGATCACTTTGTTTCATCTGTTTAACTTGTTAATCACCTTGAACACGAGTAGGTTAAGGTTGTTAGGGTGCTAGAAAACCTTAGAGAAGATTAGACAAAGTTTAGAGAAATTTCCTTTTTGCTTGGTAGGCGGAAACCTTTTCCTTTTTACCTAGCCGATTTGTTCCTTTTTGCTTTTGTCTTGCAAAACAAGCTTGCTTTCGTGTTCTCCTTTTTCCTTTTTGCTTATCTTGTTACCTAGAAACCTTTTACTGGTTATTTTTGTTTACCTTTGTGCAGGAAGCATGGGATCCGAGTCTGAAGAAGAAGCTGCACTCGTTAGGAAGAACAAGCTTCTCATGGAGGCTATGTCGGCTCAACTCAATCAGAACATGGTAGCAACCATGACCGAGATGATGAGGACCAACCTCAATGACATCCGGAGAGAGCTCAGAGAAGACATCAGGAGAGCTACTAGCCAAGTTCCAAACCGAGAGACTAGGAGAGAAGAGAGACCTCATGCAACTCGCCAAGAGCATGCCGGTTATGAGGAGACTGACAATGAGTATGAACACCTCAGTTCATCCTCAAGACAAAGCCAAAGAAGACATAGGCGTGTCCAAGAAAGAAGGATGAACCAGGGAGATGAGCTTGCTGGTTTGAAGATAAAGATACCCCCATTCCATGGCAAAGCTGATCCGGATGCCTACCTTGAGTGGGAGAAGAAGATTGAGCTAGTCTTTCAGTGTAAGCAGTACACAAACCACAAGAAGATTCAGATTGCTGCTACTGAATTCTATGACTATGCTCTAAGTTGGTGGGATCAGTACATCACAACTCGTAGAAGGAATGGAGAGGAACCAGTTGAGACTTGGACAGAGATGAAGTCTATCATGCGCAAGAGGTTTGTTCCAAGTCACTACCACAGAGACTTGCATCACCGGCTTAGGAAACTTACCCAAGGTTCAAGATCAGTGGAGGAGTATTACCAGGAGATGGAGTTGCTCATGCTAAGAGCTAGCATATCAGAAGATAGAGAAGCAACCATGTCAAGGTTCCTATGTGGTTTAAACCGAGAGATACAAGACAATGTTGAGATGCAACATTATGTGGAGCTTGAAGAGATGCTACACAAAGCTATTCTTGTGGAGCAACAGCTCAAGAGGAAGGGACATTCACGCAACCACTATGGCTCTAACCGGTTACACAACACCAAGGAAGAGAAGACACCTTACCCTAAGGAGTCTAAGCCGTTCCAGAAGGATCACAAGTCCTATCCAAGAGAAGAGACCAAACCAAGCAGTGCTTTTGACAAGGGCAAAGGCAAGGTTGAAGCTTCTAGTTCCAGAGCTCGTGATGTCAAGTGTTTCAAGTGCCAAGGAAGAGGTCATTACGCCACTGAATGTACCAACAAGAGAGTCATGATCTTGCTGGAAGATGGAGAGTATGCCTCAGAAGATGACAACACCGAGTCTGACCAAGAAGACACTGAAGAAGAACATGAAGAAGGACCAGTCCAGGGGAAACTCTTAGTAGCAAGACGGCTTCTAAGCTTGCAAAATAAGGCTGAGGAGCTGGAGCAGCGTGAGAACCTCTTCTACACCCGGTGCTTGGTCCAAGGAAAAGTGTGCAGCCTCATTGTTGATGGAGGTAGTTGTGTGAATGCTGCGAGTGAAACCCTGGTCAAGAAGTTGGGATTGAAGGTTCAGAAGCATCCCAAACCTTACCGGCTACAATGGCTGAATGAAGAAGGCACCATGAAGGTCTCAAGTCAAGTCCTTATTCCCTTAGCCATTGGGAGATATGAAGATGAAGTCTTGTGTGATGTGTTGCCTATGGAAGCTGGTCACATACTTCTTGGAAGACCTTGGCAATCTGATCGCCGAGTTATCCATGATGGCTTCACCAACAAGCACTCCTTTGAGTTCAAGGGACGCAAGACCACTCTGGTTCCCTTGACACCTAAGGAAGTTCAACAAGATCAGGTTCAACTCCAAAAGAAGAAGGAGATTGATCTAAAACCGGCTGGAACTAAGCAGCCAAACTTCTATGCTAACATGGGTGATATCAAAAGAACTCTCCATTCTCAACAATCTGCTATCTTACTTGTGTTTAAAGAAACTCTTTTGAACCTAACAGATTCTACACCGGTGTATCCGAGTGAAATGGTTTCTCTTTTGCAGGAGTTTCAAGATGTATTTCCAGACGACAATCCCATTGGTTTACCACCTTTGAGAGGGATTGAGCACCAGATAGACTTTGTTCCAGGATCTACACTTCCAAACCGTCCAGCATACAGAACCAACCCGGTTGAGACCAAGGAGTTGCAAAGACAAGTAGAGGAACTCATGGAGAAGGGCTATATCCGAGAGAGTTTGAGCCCATGTGCTGTACCAGTGCTCCTAGTGCCTAAGAAGGATGGTACATGGCGGATGTGTGTTGATTGTAGATCAATCAATAACATCACAGTGAAGTATCGCCATCCTATCCCTAGACTTGATGATATGCTTGATGAATTGCATGGTTCTTGCATCTTTTCTAAGATAGATTTAAAAAGTGGTTATCATCAGATTAGGATGAAAGAAGGAGATGAATGGAAAACTGCATTCAAAACTAAACATGGATTATATGAATGGTTAGTTATGCCATTCGGATTAACCAATGCACCTAGTACATTCATGAGGTTAATGAATCATGTTCTTAGGTCATTCATAGGCATTTCTGTTGTAGTATACTTTGATGACATCTTAGTATATAGCAAGAACTTAGAAGAACATCTAGAACATCTTAGGGCTGTCCTGAATGTTTTAAGGAATGAAAAGCTTTATGCCAACTTGAAGAAGTGCACCTTTTGCACGGATAACTTGGTTTTCCTAGGTTTTGTTGTAAGTGCAGATGGAGTTAAGGTCGATGAGGAGAAGATCAAAGCCATCAAAGACTGGCCGAGTCCAACCACAGTAGGAGAAGTGAGGAGTTTCCATGGGCTTGCTGGGTTCTATAGGCGATTTGTGAGGGACTTTAGCACCATTGCAGCTCCCTTGACTGAAGTGATAAAGAAGGATGTCGGATTCAAGTGGGGAGAAGCACAAGAGAAGGCTTTCCAGAGCCTAAAAGAGAAGCTTACTCAATCACCTCTTCTTATGCTTCCTGACTTTACTAAAACGTTTGAAATAGAATGTGATGCCTCAGGAATTGGAATTGGTGCTGTATTGATGCAGGATAGGAAACCTATAGCCTACTTCAGTGAGAAGCTTGGAGGAGCCACTCTCAACTATGCAACCTATGACAAAGAACTCTATGCCTTGGTGAGGGCATTACAAACGTGGCAACATTACTTGTGGCCCAAGGAGTTTGTCATACACACTGATCATGAGTCCCTAAAGTATCTAAAAGGGCAGAGTAAGCTTAGCAAGAGACACGCAAGGTGGGTTGAATTCATTGAGACCTTCCCATACGTGATCAAGTATAAACAAGGTAAGGAGAACATAGTTGCTGATGCACTATCTCGGAGGTATGTTCTCTTGACCACCCTAGATGCTAAGTTACTTGGTTTTGAGCAGATAAAAGATATGTATGTTACTGACCATGATTTCAAGGAAGCCTATGCTTCTTGTGAGAAGTTTGCTGCAGGGCATTACTTTAGGCTAGAAGGCTACTTGTTTTATGATAATAGATTGTGTGTGCCTAACTGCTCTTTGAGAGATCTTTTTGTCAGGGAATCCCATGGGGGCAGTCTAATGGGACACTTTGGGATTGCCAAGACCTTAAAAGTTTTGCAGGATCACTTCTATTGGCCGCATATGAAGAGAGATGTGGAGAGAATCTGTGGGAGGTGTGCTACTTGCAAGCATGCCAAGTCCCAAGTCCAATCCCAGGGTTTGTATACTCCTTTACCCATTCCACACCATCCCTGGAATGACATTTCCATGGACTTTGTTGTTGGATTGCCTAGGACTAGAACCGGAAAGGACTCAATCTTTGTTGTTGTTGATAGGTTCTCTAAGATGGCACATTTCATAGCATGTCATAAGACTGATGATGCATTGCATGTTGCTAACCTGTTCTTTAAAGAAGTTGTTCGTTTGCATGGCATGCCTAGAACTATAGTTTCTGATAGGGATACTAAGTTTCTTAGTTACTTCTGGAAGACACTTTGGTCTAAGCTAGGCACTAAACTGTTGTTTTCTACTACTTGTCATCCGCAAACTGATGGACAAACTGAAGTGGTTAATAGAACCTTAGGAACACTCCTGCGTGCATTCATTAAAAAGAACTTAAGGACATGGGAAGAATACTTACCACACTGTGAATTTGCATACAATCATGCTATGCATTCTGCTTCTAAGTATTCACCTTTTGAGATTGTTTATGGGTTCAATCCCACCTCTCCTTTGGATCTAATGCCTTTACCTGAGTGTGAAAGGATCAGTCTAGACGGCAAGAAGAAAGCAGAGATGGTCCAACGGATCCATGAGAAGGCTAGACAAAACATTGAGCAGAAAACCAAGCTTTATGAGAAGCAAGCCAACAAGGGGAGACGTGTGAGAACCTTTGAAGTTGGTGACCAAGTTTGGTTGCACCTGAGGAAGGATAGGTTCCCCAACGAGAGGAAGTCCAAGCTGATGCCAAGGGTTGATGGACCTTTCGAGATCATCCACAAGATCAATGACAATGCCTACAAACTTGATCTCCAAGGTAAGTATGATGTATCAAATAGCTTCAATGTCACTGACTTGGCTCCTTTTGCTGTAGATGAACCTGATTTGAGGACAAATCCTTTTCAAGAGGGAGGGGATGATGTGATCATGGACCGGATCACTAAGGAGAACAAGGAGAGTCTAGATGAGCCACATGAAGCCACATTGCACCAGCAGCCTGGTGATGATGCTCTAGCCATTCCTGAAGGTCCCATGACTCGTTCCAGAGTCAAGAAGTTTAAAGAGAATGTTGTTGGATTACTCACTTCACATCCACAACAAGAAAGTCTTGGACAAGGTCTGATCCGAGATGTCTTGATCACAATTCAAGCCATCTCTACATCAAGCTGAGTTAGTGTCTAGGCAAGACATGGGGTGCGTGCTCTTTTCCTTGCTTTTGGTTTTGTCCCACGAGGTTTTCCGGAGGAAGGTTTTTAACGAGGCCACAACTTGTCTTCACATCACTTAGGCCCTATCTCGGTCCAAGTCTAAAAGAAGTTTACATTTTTATGTTATTTTAAGCTTATGTTAAAGTTAAACTATAGTTTCCATTTTGCTTATTTCCGAAACCCTAGAGAGCATGTTCTCGGTTTCTTTATATTTAAAGGGTCCCTAAACCCTATTGTAAGCCATCCATCTTTTAATCAACAAGTTATCTTTCTCTTTGACGGCTCTCTCTCTAGAAAGTGTGTCGAGTTCTGGTGTGTAATATCCAGAGACCTAAGGGTGTCTAAATTGGTGTGTCATATCCGATTTGTTCATCTAGGAGTATCAAGAGATCATCCATCCCTCTTGTGTCACCATTCAATCCACAAACCTTGAAGAACTTGAGTCTCTGATTCGTTCTTGCAAGGATCTATCCATTCCCATCAACCAAAGAGCATCCTAGGGACGCATCAAAAGGGGTTATGGAGCCATTGCATCTCAGGTGCTCCAAACTCCTCCAGAGCTGTCGCCTCTCAAGAGAGTTCATCCAGTGGTGATACTGGCTCTCTTAGTGTCTCGGAAGAGAAGTGGCAGCAAGATGACTACCTGGTCTTAACCTTTCTCCAAAGCTCCATAGAAAGATCTATCCTTGAAGCCTACTCATACTTTGAGAGTGTTAAGGAGCTTTGGGAAACTTTAAACAAGACCTATGGTAACATCTCTAACCTCAGCCAAGTCTTTGAAATCAAGAGAGCCATCAACAACCTATCCCAAGAGAATGAGGAGTTCACGGTTCATCTTGGAAAGTTCAGAGCCCTTTGGTCTGAACTAGAGATGCTAAGACATCAATCCATTGATCCAGATGTGTTGAATGAAAGAAGGGATCAAGACAAGGTGTTTGGTCTGCTCTTAACCCTCAGTCCTTCCTTCAATGACCTTATCAAGCATATCCTAAGGTCTGAGAAGCTTCCCACGCTTGAAGAGGTGTGTTCCCAAGTCCAAAAGGAGGAGGGTTCACACCGGTTGTTTGAAGCAAAGGAGAGTCATCTCCTTGCTTCACAAGCTGAAGCAGATCCTCATTCCAACAAGGCAGCTTACAAGAGGGAGGACAGAAGGGGTCTCAAGTGCGAGCATTGCAAGAGGGATGGACACACCAAGGAGAGGTGTTGGGTGCTTAACCCACATCTCAAACCTGCCAAGTTCAGATGAGCCGTGTCCATGGAGGTTCAAGGAATCAGCTCAGATTCCTTGGGTTGTAAGCAAACCTCCTAAACCCTTAATAAGAGCTTGTGTCTTTGTTTAGTTGTGCATTGAGTGGTGTTTGTGTCCCAGGATCTCCTGGCTTTTTTATTGCATTGTAGTATGTTCCTGGTCGCTTTTGTCATAGCTTATCCATCATGGTTGACTTGAAGCATTTAGAAGTTGTCTAAGCTCTTGTTTCATGGTTTTGATAATCTATTTTGCATAAGCATATCTCATTCTGTCTAAGTTCAATCCGGTTGCATACTGGTTCTGATGCCTTTGTTTAATCCATCAGTGTGTGCTTGCATCATTTAGAACCTGTCTAGGTTGCTTGCATCATTGGTTTTGATTGGAACTGGTGTGCATATTCTCTTATAGCACTCGGATTGAACCTATTGCATTCATATAGTTTTGCTTAAGTAGTTGCATACATCTATTGCTGCATGAAATTAAAAGCCTAAAGTGTCAGTGTATTGTTGAAAGCATACATTGCTCTTTAGAGATTGAAATGTGCTTGATCTTGTTCTTGTGATTAGCTTGTTTCAAGATCATAGCTTGTTGAGGCATTGGAGATCAAACCGGATGTGTGATCTTCGTTTGGTCCCAATGGGAGGATCTAATCTTGCATTGAGTTATGGTGATGTTAGGTACACAAGATACAGTGACAAACCAGACCAATGTGACAAGATACTGATCTTATGCCATTGCGTATCATCACTGGACGAGTCAGTCCACAAACTACAGGAAGTGTAGTGTGATTGAATATGTAATGAGAGGATGATGCCATTGTATGATACCACATGGACGTGTCAGTCCCAAAGTCTACAAGAAGTGTAGAATGGGTGATCATACAATGAGAGACTACCTTGTGAGGGCTCTTAAGGTGATTCAAACACCATTTATTCCTGGTATAAGGAAGAGAGCCAAAACTCACAAGGGTTAGGACATCAAGTCTTGTAAAGACTAATGGTTCCTTAAGACCATGGAACTGTATACACTAATCTCACAAGCTTAGCTCCTCCCATAGTCTCGGAGTTAAGCTTGAGGGGGAGTCTAAATGTACATGATCCATGGTCCAGTATCAAGCAGTGCAAGGACATCAACAAAGGATCACCAAACCGGGTCTAGGAAGTGGCGTGTCTAAGCAAAGAGGCTGTTCAGAGCAGCCTTGGTTGTGTGCCTATGAAAGCTCAGTTCAATGCGGCCTCTGTTGTGAGGTGATTGAAAACTGAAGCTGAAAGCTCCACACACCTCCCATCAAGTTGGTGTTGCCATGATGAGGTTGCAACCGGCCAAGTGTGAGGGATTCAAGTGACAAAGCAGTCACTCCTCATCCAAACAAAAAGGGAAGTAACTTGAACTTAATCTATTACAAGTCATTCATCATTTCTATGGTTCTTAAAATGCTTGAATAGATTGGTTCTGATTGTTAAATGGAATAAGTTCTGGTACTTGAGCCTTAGTTGAAACCATCATTGATATCTTGCTTCATTTAGAAGATTGTCTAAGTTGCTAAAATCTCTGGTTTTGTTTAAACTTTGAGCCTTGTCTAATCTTGATAAGTACTGATGCACCTTTGGAATAATGTATCAGGTACCATTACCAGTGCTTGAGCCTCACAGAAGATGATCATGGTCGTTTCCTAGCTTCTCTAAGGTGGCCATGAAGTCAGTTGAGAGGGGAGACCCAAACCGGGTCTATGAAAGGTCAAGCCGAGTTCTATGAGTGTGCAAGCCTTGTGTTGTTGGCTGCAAGAGTTTAGGCCACGATCCAGAGTCCTTTGTGTCCAACCACACTGGTTCTAAGGCACAAAGGCTCAATGGCCAATCCCTAGGCCTTGAAAGAACTTACTCTGTCCTTGCCAAGGTTTATCCCTAAGGAGGGTTTTCTTTGGTAAGGTTTTAACGAGGAGGGACTTCAGGGTTCCAAGCTTGACTCAGAATCTATAGAGTCAAGCTTGAGTGGGAGTGTTAACCTGAAGTGATAAACCATCTCACTAAAGGTTAATGTGCAAAGCTTGGGAAAAACCCACTTAGAGACTGATCAAGGTCTAAGGAGGTCCAGAAGCTTATGCAGAGCCAGAACAAGGTTCAGGAGGGGTTTAGTATGAAGGAAGAATGCTTGGGTGCAATTTGGGAGCAAATGGTTGAGGTGCAAAAATAGGGTGGTCCGTACAGTACGGCCGTACGGACTGTACGGCCTGTACGGACGGGCCGACCCGGGAAACTTATTTCTCGACCATTTGAAGACATTTTAGGTTTGTGCAAAAACCGGGTCAAGTTGTACGGACCAAACCCTAAATCCGTACAACCCTAGGTCTTACCTTGCATCCCAAGTCACAGAGAAGCTTCAATGGTGAAGAAAGAGTCTCGGATGGTTTGGAGAAGAAGATGGGATCAGAATGGCATCTTAGAAGGCATCTGCGAGATGCTGCTTGTCTTGACCGTTTATGGATAAGGTTCAGGATGGAAAGGAAGGAGGCTGAACCTGGACTGATCTCTGGATAGATGCATAGGCCTTGGTGGCCGATTCTAGGCCAAGTTACACTCTTGACTAGCCAGGCTGTCCCCAAGCGTGTATAGCTCCTGCTCCACTCATTTCAAACCTTCCCTTGACTCCACATGCTTGCTCTGATATTTTGTAAACCCTAGAGTAGCTCTCCTTTCCTATATATACTCTTGTATGTCGATGGTTAATAATTAAGCAGAGAAGTTCTCTCCTTCATAATCTCTTAGTCTCTTTTACTCTCTCTATTCTCTCAAGTCTCTGGATACTTAGTCTCTCAATCTCTTTCTCTCATTAGTCTCTCAATCTCTCATACTCTCTCACGAATCACTCTCACTCTTCCATCAGTCTCTCGTTCATCCTCATCAAATATCATCCTCAACATCTCCACTCTCGTTCATCATCACTCAAGCACTTGTTCTCAGAAAACTTTCAGAAGGCATTCTTCACGTCCATTTGCCATAGACCCCACTCAAGGTTAACCGCAAGAGACAATATGATTCTAATAGTGTGAAGCTTTGCCACTGGTGCAAAAGTATCCACATAATCTTCTCTATAGGTTTGAGTAAAGCCTCTTGCAACCAACCTGGTTTTCCTTCTATCAATCGTTCCATTTGCCAAGTATTTGATGGTAAAGATCATCTACTGGTCACAGCCTTCTTCCCTTTGGTAACTCACTTTCATACCATGTGTCATTCTTGATCATCGCCACTTGCCTCAGCACCAACTGAATCCTTCCACTCCTTGTCTTTCACAGCTTCCTCATAAGATCTTGGTATATAGCTCTCGCCAAAACTGACCATAAAGGAACAATGCTCTTCCGGATACTCAGTAAAAGAGCAGACCAGTGAGATGGATGAGCAACTGCTTGGGCATTGTAGTAAACCCTAGTGTTAAACCAATCAGATGGTGGTCCTCTTATCTAGAACTTCTCCTCAACTGTTGCTGTTGTTCTACTTCCCTTTCTTCTGGTTCTTCCTCCTCTTGATGTTCAGGGCCTTCTTGAGTATCTCCACCTTGATCATGAGACCCGGAACTTCTATCTTCCTCTGGAGAATCAAACTCCTCTTGTCCTGAATTAAACTCTTCACTACTGCCAGAGTTTTCACCTTCTTGATCTTCATTGTTTCCCCCCTCATGACCAAGGTGGGGAGACTGGGTTGCTTCATTTGTCCCTGCTGGACCACTTCCATTCGGGTTCTTGGTCACTCCAATGCCAAGACCTTCCAAGATGATCCTCAGAGTTGCTGCCTTATCTGAGGTAAGGTCCTTCAACTCTTCTTGATTTTTTTCTTCATAATACCCTCTTTCGTCTATAAACTTGACATCCCTAGACACAAGAACTCTTCTTGCCACCGGATCATAACATTTATATCCCCTTTGAGTTGTGGAGTAGCCTATGAACATTGCTTTTGTACTCTTGGCTTCCAACTTGTTTCTCAGCTCTCCCGAATCAGCACATAGCATAAGCACCCAAAGACCCGCAGGTAGTTCACTGATGGCTTGTACTTATTTAAGACTTCAAAGGGAGCTTGATCTTGTAATACCTTTGTGGGTGTGCGGTTGATTAGATAACAAGCTGTAGTCACAGTATCACTCCAAAACCTCTTGGGAACTTTTGCTTGAAACATTAAGGACCTTGCTACTTCCATGAGATGGCGATTCTTCCTCTCAGCAACTACATTCTGCTGAGGAGTGTATGGGCAACTAGTCTGGTGAAGAATCCCATGTCGAGCTAGGTGATCCTTGAAGGCATGACTTGTGAACTCTCCTCCATCATCTGATCTAAAAAATTTAAACTTAGCATGATAATGGTTAGCCACATAGGATTGGAAGTTTTTAAATGCATCAAGGACCTATCTTTTGATGTAATGAGTGTTAACCAGGTGTATTTCGATTTTTTCATCAATGAATGTTACAAAGTACTTATGATTATCCCTAGATATGCAAGGAGCAGTCCACACATCAGAATGAATTTGTTAGAATGAAGATAAATAATGCTGGTGAAGAGACCAAGCATCAAAGATAAAGCATCCAGAACAAGTTTGAATCTGTCCATACAGTCTTGGCGCGCAAGTATCAAATCCTAACCTAGAGTGTCTTGGAAGTCAAGGCAGATGGGGAACTCGTCAAGCTGAGTATTCTGAGGCATATTTGAAGTTTA
The DNA here is from genome assembly GCA_905132765.1 of Moricandia arvensis. Lineage (NCBI taxonomy): Eukaryota > Viridiplantae > Streptophyta > Magnoliopsida > Brassicales > Brassicaceae > Moricandia > Moricandia arvensis. The sequence continues at coordinate 16,318 of CAJHQP010010198.1, forward strand.
AAAGAGAGATCAGACCGTTGGAGACAGCTTAGGAAAGTTGGGAATTAATTAGAATAAAAGTCACATGTGCATAAGAGGATGAGCCGGCTGTCACTTTCACTCAACCAAACCGTGCCCATCTCTCCCTCCAGTCACTCTCACTCCCTCTGGTCGAGATTCTCCTTGGCTGTATCCTGCTTGTCTTCATCAGAAACACAACAAAAGTATTTGTTTATTTCCTGATAGATTTAGATTAATTTAATGTATGCAAACTGCCTATTTAAAGGCAGTTCATGTAACTGATTGATTCAAGGGAGAGGAGTCCTCTTTTCTTCATTATTCTCTGTTCTAAGTCACTTTATTCTCTGTTTACTCTCTCTCTCACGAAAATCTCTTTGAATCTCTTATTCTCTCAAGAACACTCTCATACTCTCCATAGTATTCTCCTCCATTCTCTCTGGTTTCTTACATTCTTCTTCATCTAAATCGACCATACTCTGTTCCTACAACTCCCTCACACTTAAATCTATCTATTCTCACATGGTATCAGAGCTTCCAAGCTCCTGAAACCTTCATAGCTTCCGCAAATCATCATCTTCTCAAAACAGTCTCCAAAACAGTTTCTGCTACATCTCTTTATCCACTGGTCCAAGGGTCTTCCAAGAGGGAAGAATCTCGCCAGAACTCAAGATAGGACAGTATACAAGTCTCTGGAACTCAAGAAAGCTTCAGCTCAGTCCAGCAAGCTTCATCAAAGGTTCAGTTTCAAGTTCTGTTTCTTGCAAAACCAGTTGGTACATTCTATTGTGATGTGATCATGGACCGGATCACTAAGGAGAACAAGGAGAGTCTAGATGAGCCACATAAAGCCACATTGCACCAGCAGCCGGGTGATGATGCTCTAGCCATTCCTGAAGGTCCCATGACTCGTTCCAGAGTCAAGAAGTTTAAAGAGAATGTAGTTGGATTAATCACTTCACATCGACAACAAGAAAGTCTTGGACAAGGTTCTGATCCGAGATGTCTTGATCACAATTCAAGCCATCTCTACATCAAGCTGAGTTAGTGTCTAGGCAAGACATGGGGTGCGTGCTCTTTTCCTTGCTTTTGGTTTTGTCCCACGAGGTTTTCTGGAGGAAGGTTTTTAACGAGGCCACAACTTGTCTTCACATCACTTAGGCCCTATCTCGGTCCAAGTCTAAAAGAAGTTTACATTTTTATGTTATTTTAAGCTTATGTTAAAGTTAAACTATAGTTTCCATTTTTCTTATTTCCGAAACCCTAGAGAGCATGTTCTCGTTTCTTTTTATTTAAAGGGTCCCTAAACCCTATTGTAAGCCATCCATCTTTTAATCAACAAGTTATCTTTCTCTTTGACGGCTCTCTCTCTAGAAAGTGTGTCGAGTTCTGGTGTGTAATATCCAGAGACCTAAGGGTGTGTAAATTGGTGTGTCATATCCGATTTGTTCATCTAGGAGTATCAAGGAAATCATCCATCCCTCTTGTGTCACCATTCAATCCACACGCCTTGAAGAACTTGAGTCTCTGATTCGTTCTTGGAAGGATCTATCCATTCCCATCAACCAAAGAGCATCCTAGGGATGCATCAAGTGGTATCAGAGCGACTTTGGTTGGGAAGTACTCGTTTTCTCTCTTATTGTTTTTGTTTCATCTGTGTTTCATCTCTATTACCTTGATTAAGCAATAGATCTAATCTGTTTAGGGCTGCTCGAGTTTCATAAGAAGCTAGACAAGTTTTTAAACTTTTCCTTTTTGCTTGCGAGAAACCCTAGAGAGAGAGAAACCCTAGCCGCACAAGTTTTCTTTTTCCTTCTAGATCACTTTGTTTCATCTGTTTAACTTGTTAATCACCTTGAACACGAGTAGGTTAAGGTTGTAAGGGTGCTAGAAAACCTTAGAGAAGATTAGACAAAGTTTAGAGAAATTTCCTTTTTGCTTGGTAGGCGGAAACCTTTTCCTTTTTACCTAGCCGATTTGTTCCTTTTTGCTTTTGTCTTGCAAAACAAGCTTGCTTTCGTGTTCTCCTTTTTCCTTTTTGCTTATCTTGTTACCTAGAAACCTTTTACTGGTTATTTTTGTTTACCTTTATGCAGGAAGCATGGGATCCAAGTCTGAAGAAGACGCTACACTCGTTTGGAAGAACAAGCTTCTCATGGAGGCTATGTCGGCTCAACTCAATCAGAACATGGTAGCAACCATGACCGAGATGATGAGGACCAACCTCAATGACATCCCGAGAGAGCTCAGAGAAGACATCAGGAGAGCTACTAGCCAAGTTCCAAACCGAGAGACTAGGAGAGAAGAGAGACCTCATGCCACTCGCCAAGAGCATGCTGGTTATGAGGAGACTGACAATGAGTATGAACACCTCAGTTCATCCTCAAGACAAAGCCAAAGAAGACATAGGCGGGTCCAAGAAAGAAGGATGAACCAGGGAGATGAGCTTGCTGGTTTGAAGATAAAGATACCCCCATTCCATGGCAAAGCTGATCCGGATGCCTACCTTGAGTGGGGAGAAGAAGATTGAGCTAGTCTTTCAGTGTAAGAAGTACACAAACCACAAGAAGATTCAGATTGCTGCTACTGAATTCTATGACTATGCTCTAAGTTGGTGGGATCAGTACATCACAACTCGTAGAAGGAATGGAGAGGAACCAGTTGAGACTTGGACAGAGATGAAGTCTATCATGCGCAAGAGGTTTGTTCCAAGTCACTACCACAGAGACTTGCATCACCGGCTTAGGAAACTTACCCAAGGTTCAAGATCAGTGGAGGAATATTACTAGGAGATGGAGTTGCTCATGCTAAGAGCTAGCATATCAGAAGAAAGAGAAGCAACCATGTTCAAGGTTCCTATGTGGTTTAAACCGAGAGATATAAGACAATGTTGAGATGCAACATTATGTGGAGCTTGAAGAGATGCTACACAAAGCTATTCTTGTGGAGCAACAGCTCAAGAGGAAGGGACATTCACGCAACCACTATGGCTCTAACCGGTTACACAACACAAAGGAAGAGAAGACACCTTACCCTAAGGAGTCTAAAGCCGTTCCAGAAGGATCACAAGTCCTATCCAAGAGAAGAGACCAAACCAAGCAGTGCTTTTGACAAGGGCAAAGGCAAGGTTGAAGCTTCCAGTTCCAGAGTCGT
>CAJHQP010010199.1:0-19456 GCA_905132765.1 Moricandia arvensis
TCGATCGATGGCAATGATCCTGCGTCGATCGATGGTCTCTTGAGTCAAGCTTTATAACATAATTCGATAAGTTCACTAAATTAACTAAATCAACTCTCGTTTGTTTCTAGCAACCTAGCTCAACATAATTAATTCTGGTAGTATACCATGCTCTCGGATGTGCCTAACTATCCTATGATCGGGGTTCTAGTTAGCTACTCTAGAACACAAGCAATAAACAAAATTATATTGATATATATTAATCACCCTAGCTATTTTATTGCTTGGCTAATCCATCAATACCATTAATAAATCCTAAACCTAACAAGAGATCTACTATGATCTTTGTCAAAGAAATCATAGATGAAATAGATATAAAACAAAAATCACATGAAGAACCAAAGGAGTTCCAGGAGGACTCATAAGGAGTTCCTCCCTTCTCTCCTAATTAGATAGAATAAAGCTTGGTGCCTAAACAATGTCATAGAATACAAAAATAGGAATTTAAGTCGTCCAAGGGCATTATGGTAATTTTTGATGGCTTCTGAGCTTAATTTGGCCATAAAAAAGTCGAGCCTATATTCTGGGATCACCGTCGATTGACACGAAGGCTGTGCCATCGATCGACACTCATTCATCTTCTCGACAGCTTTGTCTCGCTAGGAAGACATACCACTCTCAGGTAAAACGGACATAACTTTGGCTGTAGAATCCTGGTTTAATCAAACTCGTGGCGTTGGAATGATAACTCAAAACTCTATCTTCTGTCACGAAATCAGCTCAATCGCACGGAGGAAAGATCTCCATACAAAGCTAAATATCTAACGCATCTGCGCAGTTCAGCATCTTTAAAAGTTCCAGAATCACCAAAGTTCTCCAGAACGTACCTGAACCTGAAAATACTCTAAAAATACTCTAAACACATATAATAGACTCTAAATAGGGCTGATATCATGGCAAAATTGTGGTCGATATCAGGCCCTATCAACTCTCACAAAATTAGTATTTTGCTTGTTCTCAAACAAACGAAGCCTTTGAAAAAAGTTTTGAAAATCAGAGACTCAATTAATGTCTAAGTACAACTATTACCCTACTTTGTTGCAACCACATCCTATCAACTTAATCACAGAGAAACTTTTTATACACTATCCTAGTATAGCAACCAAATTCATTCTACCAAAAACTTAGCAAATACTATTCTAACTCAGCCCTCTACTGATTTTATTTCTTTGCATAAAATAAAAGTGCTTGCTTTACCCTGAGAAAATCGATCAAATGACAGATGGACTCTTACCCCTACAATTCTGGACAACCAGGCACAAAGTCTTCTATGATCCCTTTATTTCTTTTTTTTTCTCTCTTCTCTGAATCTTTTTGGATCTCAAACTTAATGGACAATGATGCTGATACAGTCCATCTTGCCATAGTATTTTTGATTTTCTTCTTCGTTTCTTTTTTTTTCTTTTGCTTTTTGGGAAAAGTTGTAGACCAATAGTGGGGTCATCGGTAATGTACCTACCCTTCGCTTCCAACAATGTGTGATTGTTCCTCCGAATTAGAATAGTGGGGTCATCGGTAATGTACCTATCCCTCTGTATCTCGGGAAGTCATCTGATTCTTTTAAGATTTTAGGTAGATGCTGAAGAGAAAGAGAAGGGAACCAGAGGTGCAATGACTTGTACCTACAGACTTGCAGAAGAAATCCGATCCAGTGTATAACAAGCCCAAAGGCAAGCAAATAATGTCAGGTTTAGTGTTGGAAATCAGCTTCGGTTCTTTCAAACTTTCTAAGCAAGTGTGATATAGTGACAGGATGATCCACTTTGGTATATCTAGTAATATCTGCAAACAACCTTCTAAGAATGGTGCTAAAGTTTGGTTAGTCAATAATAAATCTTGATCATAGTTCCCTTCTTGACTCAATAAACCTTCTTGAAAAACATAATATATATATATATATATATATATATATATATAGTAAAAAAGGCTAAAAAATCAAATATCATTAGTGAACCTCCCCTAGACTTAAATTACACTGTCCGTAGTGTAATCCGTCCCGAATTGGTTAGGAAAAATCAAAAGTAAATAACTTAAGAGAGAATCTCGATACCAGACTCTGTAAAAGAGTATTGATCGATGTCATGATGTTGATGTCGATCGATGGTCATGTTCCCTGGTCGATCAATGTTGATTCTTCAAAATCAATTGATGGTACACTTGTAAGTTTCTACTCCTTTTTTTTTTAAGAATAAATATAGAAAATAAAACTGAAAAAGAACATGATATCAGTAAACCTCTCCAGACTTAAACAATACTATCACCAGTGTTATACAGTCTGAGATTGGTGAAAAAAAATATAAATCATAAGGACCAAATTTAACAATGAATAACAATATACATGCTTGCTCATGGTGACCGTCGATCGACAGAGTTAAGTGGCGATTGATCGATACTAGGGTTACTCTATCTCTCGACAGTGATCAAGTGTCGGTCGATGCTTTGTGCAGACTATCTTCCTCGGTTTTTTAAGCTGAAATAAAGCAAATAAAGCAAAAACGAAAAAAAATCATCAATAAACGAAAGTAAAACAAATTTAAAACTTGCTAAACAATGGCTTGCCACCCACTCAGCACTTGTTTATAGTCTTTAGCTTGACGTTTTTGAGTTCTGATGAGATTGGGACTTGCTCCAAAACAATTTCCAATGTCCAATGTCTTGAGCTTCATCACTCTTTTTGTGAAAGCCTCCGTAGACTCTTCTCCTTTGTATATCATCTCAGAAATAAGGAGTGCTCAAACCTTTACAAATGGCTGTAAGAAGCATCTGCTGCTCATTATGTACTTCCTGACACCATCTAAGAAATGGGGAATCAATGATAACCAAGGACATTCCTTGATCCGTTTTCTCTTCTTCCAATTCCTCTTTTTATTTAACTCAAACTTGTCTGATGTCGTGGTGCCTCAATCAAAAGGATTACGAAACACTTCAAACTCATTCTTCTCTGATCCTTGATGAGTGTCGATCGACGCTCTAGTGTGTTGTTCATCGATGCTCAAATGGTTGTGGTGTTTGATACTGCAGTTTTGGTGTCGATCGATATTGCTTATGTTGGGCCTTTGTCGACGTCACTTCTATATCTCAACCCTTTAAGAGAAGTTACCGCATACAATTGATTATAAAATACTACACTACGAACCCGGATGCACACTTTTATCTGGTGGAATAGGAAATTCGACTCTAAACAGCGCAGGGAACCCCAAAGTTCACACGGTCATGTACCCTCTTCACTCTTTTGTGAAAACCAGCAGCTTCTTCTGTGCAGATAGGTGGTCGTAGATGTTCTAAGACATATAGGTGGTTGTAGATGTTCTGGTTCAATCACATAATATGGTTTGTCTAGCCATGAGTGTCGATCGATATCATCAAATGGGTGTCGATCGATGAAGTTGGGTGGATGTCGATTGATTCTCTCCGGTGAGTGTCTATCGATGCCAGCTTTTGGTGAAGTTTCCAGATTTATTCCCGAAGTGTGCTGATCATAACTAAGCTTCTGCTCTGAGTCCTGACCCAAATCTTCAAGTTGTGCTTCACCCAATTGCTTCATGAATTCCTCTAGCTCCAAGAATGGTATCGATCTACACCAGTGCGAGCTGCCAAAGGACATAGAAATTTCGACTAAAAAACACTTTCTTCCAGCTTCTCATGCTCGATTACTTCCCTAAAGTTATTATCTAAGATGCCATCAACCTGATGCCTCTTGCTCTCCTCAGCTTTCTCTTTAACCAGAGCTTCTTGCTTCTTTACAGCTTATGCTGTCTGAAGAACCTGGGTGTCTAGGATCATGACATGGGCGTCCAAGGCTTCAAATTTTCCATTAATCTCTTTGTGGATAAAATCCAACCTTGGATTTAAGTATTCACTTTGTCATCTGCTGATTTTCTATGACTCGTTCCATAATAGATTCCATCCTATGATATATATGATTCTCGTCCTCTTCTGCAGCCTGTTCCACCAACGAGACTTCATGTACAAAATAAGTTTTGGCCTCAACTTCAATGATCTTGTCATTATTCATAACACCTGATTGCATCCTGTGAGTATACATATTCCTGATACTGTTGCTAGACACAAAGTTTTGAATCAGTGTCTTAACTTCCTCTGGAGTCCTGGTTTTAAAGTTCCCTTCGCTTGCCTGATCCAGCGTCATATGATACTACACATTAATACCCTTGCAGATGAATCCCAGCAGTTTAACCTCTGTGAAACCATGATGTGGATGTCTTTTTGGTTCCACTAAATCTGTCCCAAGAACTTTTGAACCCTTCAGTAGGTCCTTGAGAGAATGTCAAAATCTTATTTCTTAGCTGTTCGGTCTTCGCATCATAAAAAAAAATTAGTCAGAAACGAAGTCTTGACATCGTTCCAGGTAGTGAGAGATGCTGGTGGTAGAAGTTTCAGCCAAACAACTGCATTCCCAGAGAGAGAATACTTAAATAACTTACAGAGGAAATAGTTTGTAGTTCCTTAATGCTCCGGGATGTTGAACACAAAATCCTCTAGTGTTTCAAGGTGGTCCATGTCATCTTCACGGGGAAGGCCATGAAAGGGTGCGTGCGCACATGATTAAAGTATGCAGGTCTTATCTGGTAGTCGATCCCCAGTATTTCTCGAGGTTAAATCGCAGACCTGTTAACATAGAGTTGAGTAGGCCTGATCAATTTAGCTATCGATCGATGCTCATGGATTACAGCCCCATGTGCATAAAACAATTGTCTTGCACTGTTTAGAGCGCGACCCTCTTGGTCTCGTAAAATACTATTCTTGTCAAACTCAGTATTAGTACCTCGTCTTTCTCTGTCTTCCCGCAAATAGTATCGATTGACGGTGACGTGTGGGCGTCGATCGATGCCATGATGTTAGTATCGGTCGATGGTGAAGTATTGGTGTCTATCAATGCTCGCTTCTCTTTGCTAGCGATCACTGCTTGGACGGTGTCGATTGCCCTCGTAGACTTATGGATCGTGCGTGAATCAGCAGGTTACTTTTTGAAGAACCCAAAAATCCTCTCCTAATTGCCCCTTAGTACTAATATGTATGTACCTGAAACACAAGAAATTTTTTATGTAACTAAACTAAAATAGAAAAATACCTAGACTAAATCAAACAAACTGAGTCTAATGGCGAATCCTCGCTCCCCGACAACGGCGCCAAATTTGACAGGAGGGTTTTTATGTATTTCAATTGAAACTTTATCAAATTAATCCTATGAACTACTCTTGATAAGAGAGGTCAAATTGTAGTATTTAGGTATCGAATCCATAAGGAGTGAGAACACAATAAACTCAATACAATCGCGATTAATAAGCAGTATATAAACTATAGCGGAAAATTGACTGATTTGTAAGTAAACAATAATAATAAATAGCTTGATATAGGGTTTCAGGCAAGTGAATATAGAGGATAAAAGCTAAAGTTATGAATCTTAGAACTCGATATCTAATGTGAAAGATGACTGTCGTGGGGTGTGTTTTATTGTTCTAGCAAGGTATAAATGTCCTAAATAAATTACTGTCAAATTAACCATAGTCTTAACACACAAATAATACTCTTGCCAAGAGAGATCAATTGTAGTACTTAGGGATCAAATCCACAGAGAGAAATGACACACAATAAATTTCTTATTTCTAAAGACTAAGGTAGGTGAATATATATATTTGTAGTAGATAAATCAATTAAGGAACTATTCCTTAGCAGAGGTAGAGATGCAATATCGAAATATGCTAATGATGCAAATATGGTAATATGCTAATAAACTAACTAGATGTAAATGTAAATATGCTAGATCTAGGGTTTCAAGCTTAATGGATTATAGTAATTATGTAAATGTAAATATGTTAGATCCTTAAGGAGTTATGAATCTTCTCCCCTAAAAATCCTAAAACTATAATAAAGCTTTGTTAATCTATCATGCACACTAGCGCACCAGCACACTCTTCATGGTCTCAATACATAAGCATAAACATAAAAGCCCTAAACCTTAGGCAAAACTTGTCCAGGGTACTTTCGTAATTTATCTTCTAACTTGAGCTTTGAATCGTCTGTCTGCGAATTGGACTTCGATCAATGGAAAGTGTGGAACATCGATCGACCTTGGTCTTTAAACATCGGTCGACGCCAAGGTTGGGTCGTCGATCGAAGACAGTCTTGTAGTTCGACTCCTCAAATGATTAGCTACAGATTCTTCTCCTCTAAATGCTCCAAAAGCTCCAAATATATCCATATATCTCAAAAACGTCCCTGGACCAGTAAATACTCTAAAACATATCCAAGACACACATAATAGACCTTAAATAGAGCATTTAACATGGCCTAAAACTAGTAATAAATAGGCTATATCAACGACCAACACTAGCTGCGAGACTAATCTATTGACTAAGTCCGATGTTTCACCTCTCGCTTGTTCACACAAAATGACTTTCGATCGATGGCAATGATCCTGCATCGATCGATGTTCTCTTGAGTTAAGATTTATGACCTAATTCGATAAGTTCACTAAATTAACAAAATCAACTCTCGTTTGTTTCTAGCAACCAAGCTTAACATGTTTAATTCTGGTAGTAGACCATGCTCTCGCTTGCGCGTAACTATCCTATGATCAGGGTTCTAGTTAGATACTCTAGATCACAAGCAATAAACACAATTATATTGATAGATCTAATAATCACCCTATCAATTCTATTGTTTGGCTAATCCATCAATACTATTAATAAACCATAAACCTAACAAGAGATCTACTCAGACATGATCTTTGTCACAAAAATCATAAGTGAATAGATATAGAATAGAAATCAACTAAACAACCAAAGGAGTTCCTCTCTTCTCTCCTAACCCTAGAACAATAGATAGAATAAAACTTGGTACCTAAACAATGGCATAGAAACACATAAATAGGGTTTTAAGTCGTCCAAGGGCATTATGATAATTTGTGATGGCTTCTGGGCTTATGTACCCATAAAACAAGTCGGGCCTGTCTTCTTAGATCACCATCGATCGACACCAAGGCTGCGTCGTCGATCGACACTCATTCATCTTCTCGACAGCTTCTTCTCGCGAGGCAGACATACCACTCTCTAGTAAACGGGCCTAACTTTAGCTGTAGGATCCTGATTAACCTCAACCCAGTGGCATTGGAAAGATAAATCAAAGCATTATATTCTATCAACAAATCAGCTCAATCGAACCGAAGGGAAGGTCTTCATCCATAGCTAAACATCTGACACATCTGCGCAGTTATGCATCTCTAGAAGCCCCAGAATCACCAAAGTTCACCAGAACGTACCTGAACCTGAAAATACTCAAAACATACTCTAAAAACGTATAATAGACTCTAAATAGGGCTGATATCATGGCACAATAGTGGTAAATATCAGACCCTATCAAATAGCCAGGGATGTTCCAGTGCAGATTCGCGATGTCTTAGTTCCAGTCGATTTCCATGTTATGGATATCAAGATTGATTTGAATTCTTCCTTACTTCTGGGAAGAGCATTTTTGGCAACAGTGGGACCATCTGCAATATGAAATTAAACAGGTTGTATTTATCCTTGATTGCTTCATACAATTTTTATGAACCTTTTAAAGTAAAGAACAAGGCTACTCAGATTAAACTGGGTAATGATCCGGTTTGATTGCTACATGCTTCTGCAAATACGATCAAGATGATGAGCCTGCGGACACAGCATCGATCGACACCCAACCCATCGCATCGATCGACGGCCCCTTCAACAAGAACCTGCACTAATACCACACTCTAGCATCGATCGACGATCGTAACGCTGCATCGATCGACTATACTGCCCCAGGTCAGAACAACGAGGACAATCAAGAGGAGATAGTCTACACTGCGCAACAATACTATGAGTAGATGCCAGAACCTGGCGACCAAGAATATGATGAGTCCTAATATGAAGAAGAAGCACTCGAGTACCACGCCTTTGCATTCGAAGAATCTGGAAATTTCAGAGGATCAATCGGTAGCTTGAAGTCGGCATCGATCGACAGTGACCCCGTACCATCGATCGACGATGACCAAACAGAACAAGGTGATGATTATGGATACTTAAGGCCAGATGAGTTTGGAATCATGAGGGATCCAGATGGATATGCACAGACAATGGATGGACGAGTTCTTAATGTATCAGAGGAGGATATCGCAGACATACTGGCTATGGCCAATGGAGCAGGGAATCTCTTCAGAAATCAAACATCGGGTGTGGCAGTCAACTCGGCATCGATCGACGGCAACGTTACACCATCGATCGATAGTCACCACGCAGCATCAAGGCAGAAGCTGGTAACAGAGGAGCTATTGGAGAAAAAGCTTGACGAGGTTTATATATCTCAAGACTTGATGAGGAATGGCCTCTACGAGAGTTAGGAGGATGTTTCAGACCCACATATGCTAGGCTCAACATTCTGACGGAATTCATTCAAAGAATTGAAGACATGATTCACAAATTGTCTTTTACTCAACAGAAGATGGACAAACCAGCAGGAAAGAGCAGATGCAGCTGTAAGAAGCTTTATCAAAACAAGGTTTGGGACGAGCAGTGAATATGTGGATACTTTTTTTTCCACAATGGTTTTACAACTTACCTTCCTAGTCCAGAGGTCAAAACGTAGTTCAATTGAAAGAATGGGCCAAGAGATCGAACTGGTTGACAAAATTCGTCTGCTAATCGAGTGCCAGTCATAGAAACAGAACATGTCGAGAATAATGCCTAAAGTGTTTAAGTGCAGAGAGTTATAGGGTGTAAAATTTCATCTTGAGGAACCCCAACATCTTCATCCTAGAGTTTCTTAAATACTCCCTTGGAGGCGGTTTTCCTCTTCCCACTTTTTCCCTCGGCCGAATCTATCTCTTCTTGATATTTTCCTTTTTCCTCCAATCTACGTGTTTATCTTCGGAAACTTGATATTTATCTCTTTGAACTTTATCATTTATCTTCTACTCCAAACAAGGGATATACCGTCATGTCGGTTGGGCTTGGTTCTTGATAAATCGTAGTTAGAGTAATCCGTATTCACCCTCCTTCTAGCGCCAAACTGTGGGGGAGGGAATCCACACCGTCGATTTCCGTAAAGTTAAGAAAGTGAAATCAGAGGAAAGCGAGGGAAACCTAATCTTTCCTTGAAATCCCGGATTCTCTACGAGAGCCAACAAGAAGTAACCAAAAATATGCGGAAAATGTGAAAAGATAACAAATATGAACTCATAGCGAAAGTTAGATCTTATTTCGAATTTGCGTAAAAGCGTTGCAATCACTACAAGAGGTTATGAAAGCTTTGGCTGCAAGAGCTTTCAGCGAGTTACATAGTTCTAGTCACCGAAAACCTTAAATCTAGTCGAGTCACAGATCGATAGGAGATGACGAAAAAGATACAAAATAGGTTTTGATTGATTTTGGAGTGAACCTTATGAAAGGCTGCCTAAGTACCCCTTTCGAGGATCAAGCCGAACCTAGTTCAATTGAAAGAATGGACCAAGAGATCGAACTGCCTGAGCAAATTCATCTGGTAATCGATTGCAGTCATAGAAACAGAACATGTCGAGAATAATGCCTGAAGTTTCTAAAGTGAAGAGAGTTCTAAGGTGTAAAATTTTGTCTCGAGGAATCCCAACATCTTCATCTTAGAGTTCCTAATATACTCACTTGGAGGCGGTTTGTCTCTTATCGCTTTTGCCCTCAGCCGAACCTATCTATTCTGGATATATTTTCCATTTTCCTCTGGTCTTCGTGTTTATCTTCGAAAAATGACATTTATCTGTTTGAACTTTAACATTTATCTTCTCCTGAAAACAAGGGATAGACCGTCATGTCGGTTGGGCTTGGTTCTTGATAAAGCGTAGGTGGGCCTTTGAGCTCGCTTTAGGACTATTCCCGGACTGTCTTAGGTCTAAGTGTTTCGAAGATTTATAGAGAAAATTTTCCAAAATGATATCGATCAATGGAATCCAAACTTATCGTATAAAGTAGATGACTCGCGGTTCTTAATAAACCATTGTCGTTTTATACGATCCTCTCTCATAAGATAGACAACTTAAATCATCATCATTTTTATACGATCTTCTCGTATAAGATAGACAACTTAAGTCGTTGTCGCTTAATACTATTTTTTCGTATAAGATACACAACTTAAGTCGTTGTCGTTTTATACGATTTTTCGCATAAGATAGACAACTTAAGTCGTTGTCGTTTTTATACGATCTTCTCTTCTAAGATAGACAACTTAAGTCGTTGTCGTTTTCTTACGATCTTCTCGTATAAGATGGAAAACTTAGAACGTTGCCATTTTTATATGATCTTTTCGGATATCGCAATCGAGGTCACGCTCTTACGATTTTTATCGTAGAGTTTTGATGGTAACTCTGATCAAGCCAATTCAAGGATCAGTGCGATCGAGGATCGGGAAAGAGGCTATCAGAGTGGATGAATAAGACTTAAATGCATTTGCTCGATCCAATTCGCCCATTAGGCGAACTGGATGGATCCACCTTGCCGGATAGGAGAAGTGAAATCATGATGGATCCACTTCGCCCGTCGGGCGAGGTGGACCGGTCCCCTTTGCCCGACGGGCGAAGTGAATCCGTGTGCGATCTACTTTGCCCAACGGGCAAAGTGAATCCGTGTGCGATCCACTTCGCCCGTCAGGCGTAGTGGATCCGTCCATCTCGCTTGATGGGCAGATTGGATCGTGTTTCGAATGTTGTTCGTGCTTGTGATGTTCAAATCGTTTGCCAAGAGATTGTGTAACCTTTCTTAGTGTTTGCGAGTTTACACGAAGCGTTTAGTGATTTCTTACTTTCATACGAAGTGTTTCAATTACTGTAAGTAACTCTGTAAGCTTATACCTCCGTGAAAGGTTCGGGTAAATCTGTAAGCTTATACAAAGTATGTTTAGGTAACTCCATATGTTTATACAAAGCGTTAAGGTCACTTTGTATTTTTCGTAAGAAGTTGCTAAGTTTCCCTTAAAATATTTTGTGGAAACTTTTTGGCATTGATTCCGTCGTGACCGGTTTTGACACCAACAATCTCCAGCAACAACAATTTCATCATAGACTACAAGCTCATGTGTATGAATCATTTGTCCTCTGTTGTTGCGAGTGCGGCCTTCTTCGTTTCGCAATCGCATTCTTATCATACTCAAGTATAAGCACTTCAATTTCCTCTGCCTTCTCGCAAGTGGCGACGATTGATACAGAGGAGTTAGTGTTGGTCGATGCATGATTCACGCTATCGATCGCTTCTGCTTGGAGGTTGTCGATCGATACTTTTCTCGTAGACTTACAGATCGTGCATGAATCAGCAGGTCCCTTCTTTGAAGAAGCCAAAAAAAACTCTTCTCATTGCTTCTTGGTACTAAGATTATGTACCTGAAACACAAGAATTTTTTTTATATAAGTAAACTAATATAGAAAAAATACCTAGACAAAATCAAACAAGTTGAGTCTAATGGCGAATCCTTGCTCCCCGGCAACGACGCCAAATTTGACATGCTCTCAAATTACCCTAGAGCAACTTTACTCTCTCAAATAATAGGTCGAGTTGTAGTACTTAATGATCAAATCCACAGAGAACGTGGGTGCATAATAAACTCAACACAATCGCGATGAAGCTAGGCTAATAGATTAATAAAGCAGTAAACAAGGTAACAGTTGATTGATTGGTTGTTATAAACAATAATAAGAAATAGCTAGATCTAGGGTATTCGGCAAGTGGAATATAAACGATATAAATTAAGAGTATTAGTCATAGAACTCGATATCTAACATAAAACACGACCAGATCTCGCTTTGAGTCTAATCTATTGACTAAGTATTTATTCCAACTCTCGTTGTGAACTCGGATTACCAGTCGTTCAAAGCTATTGAACGAGCATCGATTGATGGTCGCTTGAGTCAAGCAATAAAATATAGTTCGATTGGTTCACTAGAATTAACTAGATCAACTCTCGTTTATTTTGTAGCAATTGCGGTACTGAAACTACTCTCGGAGTTTTCAATATTTTAAGATCAGGGTTCTAGTTAGCTACTTTAGAACACAAGCAATAACAATTCGATTGATAGATCTAATAATCACCCTAGCAGTTCTATTGTTTCACTAATCCATCAGTACCATTGACAAACCCTAAATCTGACAAGAGATCTACTCAAGCATGATATATGTCACCTAAATCAAAGATGAATATAATAAAAAGCAATATAATAAATCAATAGAAAGATAAAGGATTTCCGGGAGGAATTTGCACGAGTTCCTCCCTTCTCTCCTAAACCTAGAAATGTATTATAAGAAAGCTTGTTGCATGAACAATGGCATCGAAGCACATAAATAAGGTTTAAAGTCGTGCAAGGGTATTCTGGGAATTTGTGATGGCTTCTGGGCTGAAGTCAGCCATTAAACAAGTCTGGCCTATCTTCTAGGATCACCGTCGATCGGATCCAAGTCTGTGCCGTCGTTCAACACTCATTCATCTTCTCGACAGCTTCCTCTCGCAAGGCAGACATACCACTCTTAAGTAAATCGGGCATAACTTTATATCTAACCGTCACATGGAACTCAAACCGGTGGCATTAGAAAGCTAACTTAAAGCTATCCTGTGTCAAAATATCAGCTCAATCGCACCGTGGGAAGATATCCATCCTTAGATAAACATTTGACGCATCTTCGCAGTTCTGCATATCAAACCGTTAGATGAACCTCAAACCGGTGGCATTAGAAAGCTAACTCCAAGATATCTTGTGTCAAAATATCAGCTCAATCGCACCGTGGGAATATCTTTATCCTTAGATAAACGTCTGACGCATCTGCGCAGTTCTGCATCTTAAACAGCTCCAGAATCACCAAATGACTCCATAATGTACCTAAACCTGAAAACACTCTAATACGACTCTATAAATATAGCATTATACCTTTAATATGGCTGATATGATGGCCTAAAAGTGCTAGTTATCAGAACCTATCAACTCCCCCAGACGTACCCTTTTGCTTGTCCTCAAGCAAAACAAGGGTAAACATGTGGAAGAGGTTTGACAACGTCGGGACTCACACTATCTCTATATCATCCTTATCACCTCTAGTATGTTGCAACCACATCAAACACATGCTAATCTTAGAAGAAACTTTATATACCTTATCCTTGTATAGCAACCAAATCAATTCTACAAACAACTTAGTGAATACTAGTCAGACTCACCCCTCTACTAACCTTATTTCTTGCATAAATAGATGTGTAGGCTTTAGTATCGATCAAAGGACACATGGACTCTTTATCCCTTCAAGTATCTGAGCACACATGTAGTCTTCTCTGATCTATTTCTTCCCTCTTTTCTCTCTTCTCAGAATTATTTTAGATCGCAAGTCCAATGATTAGTCCTGGTGATACAAACATTCTCTCATTTTCTTTTTTCTTTTCTTTTCTTTTTCTTTCTGCTCTTTTTTTGTCAAAGTGTAGGCGAATAGTGGGGTCATCGGTAATGTACCTACCCCTTGCTTTCAACATTGTGTTATCATTCCTTTGAATTAGAATATTGGGGCCATCGGTACTGTACCTACCCCTCTGCTTTTAAGGAAATCATCTCAATCTTTGATTTTTATAGATACCGAAGAGAGAGAGAAGGGAATCAAAAGCACACAGACTTTTAACCTTCCAAACTTGCAGGAGGAATCCGATCCAATGTATGCCAAGCCCCAAAGCAAGTAGTTAAGAAAATATTAGGTTGGAGGTCAGCTTCGGTTTCTTCAAACTTTCTAAAAAGTGTGATATAGTGGCAGGATTATCCACTTTAGTATAAAACACAATATCAGTAAACCTCACCCAGACTTAAACACACTGTCCCTAGTGTTATACAGTCTGAGATTGTTGGAAAATAAGTCATGAGTAAAACTTTAACAAGGAAAATCGAGTTATACATGCTGTTGGATTTGAGTGTCGATTGGCGCAGTTAAGTGTCGATCGATACTCGTGATGCTCTGTCGATCGACTCTGGCCAGCCATCAATCGGTGCCGGTGCAAAACTCTGCTTCCTCGCTTTTTTATACCTAAAATAAAGCAAAAACAAAAAATCAGTTATAAATAAAAGTAAAAAAATATTTAAAACTTACTAAACAGTGAGTTTCCTCCCACTTCGCGTTTGTTTATAGTCTTTAACTTGACGTTTTGGAACTCTGATTCAGTCCAAATGAGATTGATAACTTGTTCCAAAACAATTCCCAATGCCTAATATCTTCAGCTTCATCACACTTTTTGTGAAAGCCTCCATAGACTTTTCTCCTTTGTCAATCATCTCAGCAATAAGTAGTGCACAAAGCTTTGCAAATGGCTGTGAGAAGCATCTGCTGCGCACTTTGTATTTCCTGACACCATCTGAGAAGTGAGAAATCAATGACAATTTAGAATCACCCTTGGTTCTTTACCTCTTCTTCCAGTTCCTCTTCCTTTTCTCCTTCTATTTTTCATCTCCTTCTCCCAGACTTGGCTGTTTCTCTCTCTGCGTGAAGAGATACGCAAGGGATGTTGATTGGCACAGAGTGTAGAGTGTCGATCGATGCTTTGTTCGAAGAGATCTCTCACGATCATCTTTTAGACCTGATATATCTTGAGAAACAACAGCATGTAGAGAGTCTACTACTATCCCAATGCAATATCCCAGATGCTCACTTATGTCAGGTGGAATAGGTACCTATACTTTACAAGAGCGCTGGGAACCACAAATTTCACATGATCATGTATCAGCGTCATTCTTTTGTGAAAACCAACAGCTTCTTCTGCACAGATAGGTGGTCTTAGATGCTTATGGACCCTAAGGTATGAGGCCGAAAAATTTTGTACTCTCTCCTCAGCTTGTGCCAGCTAAATCATGTAACTTGGTTGTTCGTCGAACCATGGACTTTTGTACTCTCTCCTAAGCGTCAATCGATGCTGACATCACAATGTCGTTCGAAACTGGGGATAAATCACTAATATCAGCTTCATCTGCTCTGCACGGCTAAGATCCATGTTGTTCTTCTCCCTTCTATGTAACCTCATCTGTCTGTTGAACCCAAGTATCCTGCTTCTTGGCATGGGTGTCCAGTTCATTCCTCTTCTTCTGCCAACCTTCAATGAGCCTGTCCCACCTTTCATTATTCTTCCTTTCTATAGTTGCTTCACCATCATCAAGAAATTTGTAGAGGAAAGCTCTTTCAATAGCCTCCCAGCAGGTTAGAGATCCTGGCTGAAATTAACCAAGCCATCTAGATGCATTCCCATAGAGAGTGTGAGGGAAAATCTTGCAGAGTAAGTGTTCTTCAAAGTACCCATACTTCTCAGTATCCACGATTTTATCCATAAAAACTTTGATGTGTTTTCTTGGATCCTCGTGAGGAAGGCCTTGAAAAGGTGTTGACCTAACCAATAATTACAGAAAGGTTGCAGGTCAAAGTCATCATCTCCAGGAACAACAATTTCATCAGAGACTACAGCCTCATGTGTATGAATCATTTGTCCTATGTTGTTGTGAGTGCGGCCTTCTTCGTTTTGCAAGATCCCATTCTTATCATACTCAAAGTATATGAACTTCAATATCCTCTGCCTTCTCGCAAGTGGCGTTGATCGATACGGAGAGTTAGTGTTGATCGAGGCATGATTAATGCTATTGATCGCTGCTGCTTGGAGGTTGTCGATCGATACTTCCCTCGTAGACTTACAGATCGTGCATGAATCAGCAGGTTCCTTCTTTGAAGAACCCAAAAAAACTCTTCTCATTGCTTATTGGTACTAAGATTATGTACCTGAAACATACTAATTTTTTTATGTAAGTAAACTAATATAGAAAAATACCTAGACTAAATCAAACAAGTTGAGTCTAATGGCGAATCCTCGCTCCCCGGCAACGACGCCAAATTTGATATGCCCTCAAACTACCATAGAGCAACTTTACTCTCTAAAATAATAGGTAGAGTTGTAGTACTTAGGGATCGAATCTACATGAAACGTGGGTGCATAATAAACTCAACACAGTCGTGATTAAGCTAGGCAAATAGATTAATAAAGCAGTAAAAAAGGTAGCAATTGATTGATTGGTTATTATAAACAATAATAAGAAATAGCTAGATCTAGGGTATTAGGCAAGTAGAATATAGACGATATAAACTAAGGGTATTAGTCATAGAACTCGATATCTAATATAAAACACGACCAGATCTTGCTTTGAGTCTAATTTATTGAGTAAGTCTTTGTTCCAACTCTCGTTGTGAACTTCGATTGACCTTCGATCGAAGCTATTGGACGAGCATCGATTGATGGTCGCTTGAGTCAACCATTAAGACCTAGTTCGATTAGTTCACTAGAATTAACTAAATCAACTCTCGTTTATTTCTAGCAATTGTGGTATTGAACCTACTCTTGCAGTTGTCAATATCTTAAGATCATGGCTCTAGTTAGATATTTAGAACTCAAGCAATAAGCATAATTCTATTGATAGATCTAATAATCACCCTAGCAGTTCTATTGTTTGGCTAATCCATCGATACCATTGACAAACCCTAAATCTAACAAGAGATCTACTCAAGAAAGATAGATGTCACCTAGATCACATATGAATAGAATAAAAAGCAATAATATAAATCACTAGAAAAAAAAAGGAGTTCCAGGAGGACTTTGCACGAGTTCCTCCCTTCTCTCATAAACCTAGAAATATATTATAAGAAAGCTTGTTGCCTGAACAATGGCATCGAAGCACATAAATAAGGTTTAAAGTCGTGCAAGGGTATTCTGGGAATTTGTGATGGCTTTTGAGCTTAAGTCAGCCATAAAAAAGTATGGCCTATTTTCTGGGATCACCGTCGATCGAATCCAAGGCTGTGACATCGATCAACACTCATTCATCTTCTCGACATCTTCCTCTCGCAATGCAGACAGACCACTCTTAAGTAAGTCTGGCATACCTTTATATCTAACCGTCACATTGACCTCAAACAGGTGGCATTAGAAAGCTAACCTAAAGCTATCATGTGTCAAAATATCAGCTCAATCATCCCAATCTTTTCTTTTTATAGATACCAAAGAAAGAGGGAGAAGGGAATCAGAAGCACACAAACTTTTACCTTCCAGACTTGCAGGAGGAATCCGATCCAATGTATGCCAAGCCCCAAAGCAAGCAGTTAAGACAATATTGTGTTGGATGTCAGCATTGGTTTCTTCAATATTTTTAAGCAAGTGTGATATAGTAGCAAGATGATCCACTTTGGTATCTATAGTACTCTATGCAATCAACAAGTCTAAGAATGGTGCTAAAGAGTGGTTAGTGAACAAGTAAGAATTAAAATCTGATCATAATCTCTATCTTTATTCTATAAAACTTTTAATAAAAACATATAAGAATAAAACTCAAAATAAAACAAAATGTGAGTAAACCTCCCCCAAACTTAAAAAACACTATCGCCAGTGTTATATAGTCTGAGAATTGTGGAAAATAAATCATCAGTAAAAATTTAACAAGAAAAATCTAGTGATACCTGGTGTGGGGTACGAGTGTCGATTGGCACTGTTAAGTGTCGATAGATACTCGTGATGTTATGTCAATCGATGCTGGCCTGCCATCGATCGATGCTGGCCTGCCATCGATCGATGCTTGTGCCTAACTCTGCTTCCTCGCTTTTTTTACCTGAAATAAAGCAAACAAAAATCAATAATAAATGAAAGTAGAACAATATTTAAAACTTACTAAAATAGTGGGTTGCCTCCCACTCAGCGCTTGTTTATATTCTTTAGCTTGACGTTTTGTAACTCTGATTCAGTCCAAATGAGAATGAGAACTTGTTCCAAAACAATTTCCAATGTCCAATATCTTTAGCTTCATCACCCTTTTTGTGAAAGCCTCCATAGACTCTTATCCTTTGTCTATTATCTCAGCAATAAGGAGTGCACAAAGCTTTACAAAAGGCTGTGAGAAGCATCTGCTGCGCACTCTGTATTTCCTGACACCATATGAGAAGTGAGGAATGAATGAAAATTCAGAACCACCCTTGGTCCTTTTCCTCTTCTTCCAGTTCCTCTTCTTCTTCTCCTTCTTCTTTCTGCTCCTTCTCCGAGAGTTGGCTGTTTCTGTCTCTTCGTGAAGAGATATGCTAGGCGTGTCGATCGATGCTTGGTTCGAAAAGACTTTATCATCATCATCATTTTCTAGACCTGATATTTCTTGAGAAGCAACTGCATTCATAGAATCTACTACTATCCCAATGCAATATCCGAGATGCTCACTTATGTCAGGTGGAATAGGTGGCTCTACTTCATAAATAGCGCTGGGAACCAAAAACTTCACATGATCTTGTATCATCTTCATTCTTTTGTGAAAACCAGCAGCTTTTTCTGCATAGTTAGATCGTCTCAGATGCTCATGGACAGTAAGGTATGAGGCCGCGGACTTGTATACTCTCTCCTCAACTGGTTCCAGCTGAATCATGTAACCTGGCTGTTCGTTGAACCATGGGCATCGATCGATTACTCTTCTTCACCACAGCAGTGAGAGGTGCAGCTATACTGCTGAATTTTTCACAAATCGCCAGTAGAAGCTTGCGAAACCGTGAAAGCTCCAAACTTGGATGATGTTGGATGTTTCAAAAATTTTGGATCGCCTTCACCTTCTCCTCATCCACCTGTAGTCCCTGTGAACACACAATACAATCTAGGAAAACAAGTTTATCAGTGCGGAATCTGCACTTCTTGAGGTTTGCATAAAGCCTTTCTTGTCGAAGTGTCTCTAGTACTTTCTCAAGATTTGTCACACGTTCAAACAAAGTAGTACTATAAATCAAAGTATCATCAAAGTAGACCACACCAAACTTACTGATGTAGGGTGTAAGAACATGGTTCATGAGGCGCATGAAGGTGATAGGAGCGTTGGTCTTGAAGGCAGTCTTTCATTCATCACCCTCCTTCATTCTCACCTGATGGTACCCACTCTTAAAATCTATTTTAGAAATTTTTTTGTCTCAACTTAACTCATCTAACATCTCATCAAGGCGTGGAAAGGGGTGTCTATACTTAATGGTGATGTTATTAATGGCTAGGCGGTCTACACACATCCTCCATGTCCATCATTCTTGGGTACTAACAACACATGTACAACACAAGGACTATGGCTTTCCCTAACATACCCCTTGTCTATTAGGTCCTGGACTTGTCTTTCTAACTCCTTGGTTTCCTCCGGGTTTACCCTATAGGCTGGTTTATTTGGCAAGGAAGCTCCGGGTATAAAGTCTATTTGGTGATCTATGTCTGGGGTCATCTTCTTGATGTTTCTCCCTGGTACAAGGGCCGGGGTTGTCATTGATGTGAACTCCAGTCCTCCTTGGGGATGCTCCGGTTGAGAAATGGTTGTTTTGATCTGTCCTTAAGTGAACTCGCCGGGTGGGTTGATACAGTGTGTTTTTAA
>CAJHQP010010200.1:0-19452 GCA_905132765.1 Moricandia arvensis
AAAGATTCTCAGAGAGGAGAGAGAGAAATTAATTATATTTTTGGATTGGAAGGCCGCTACGTGTTTGACAATTTGGATTACAACGCAATCCCACGCGGATTATGGTTTATGCACTTTTTATATATGATTGGTTATTTATCAATATCAAATTGAGATTAATTTTGTTTTCAAATTTAAGCCTAATCGCAGTTCTGTTTTATATTACCTTTTTTTTATTGGTCCATTTTTTTTTTCATTAATAGGCTAGGTTTTTCTATTGTGTGTCAGTTTTTATGATGGGCTCTGTTTTCATTACTCATTATTTTATTAAAAGAATATAATATATTAACTATGCTTTCTTCACAATAAATTTAACGTTTAATAATATTATGGTGATTAACTATTAGAAAATCAATTTATGGAAGCGTATTATGCAAGTTATAGAAATACGACACTTAAAAATATTAAAGATATATCGTTGGACACGTAAAAGATTCAACAAACTAATTACTTTAGTAACTATAAAAATATACAAAGGTCTATATATTAAAATATAATTTATATTATTACATTTATAACAAAATCTGACAAATATTGAATGTATCATACATTTATTATTATGAATTAACTATATGTTAAATTATATTGAAGATATTAAAACTATAATATGTTTTGGTTGGAGGTGTATTAAAATTTACGATCGTTCTGACCTATAATAACAGTTATTTTCCTGCAATATACGTGTAATAACCATCCAAAATATATTTTTAGTTAATCACGTTTTCATTGCTCATATGTTAATTTTATCTATATAACACATACAAAATAGCTATGATATTAATAAATCTTACTAAAATCCACTCAATCCCAAATAATTAAATTGAGTAATTATGATAAAAAATTGTAACAAAGATCGGCCAGAATATAATAAATTTGTAAGCAACAACCCAAAATAATATTCGCAAACATAATTTTTTTTCAGGAATTATACCTAAAATTCTTGTTTGTTTGTATTTTTTTTTTTGATCGGTGAAACAAATTGCTCCTCCATCCTTCATTCTTGTGATTACTTTTTTAACAATAATTAGTTAATGGTAACGCATTTAATTTATTTATTCTCTTTACGATACATATAATCGTCATTTCTACGACCAGACCCTTAATAAGTATAATGTGTCCCATGTTTGTACTAATACATAAGTTTATAGTATAAATGGCTAGATTTGAGAGACAGTATAATAGATATTTCTTTTTTGAAACAAATAGCAATTATACAGCACATATTTGTATAATTTTAGCTATATATGACTGTGTTAATTAATTGCTCAAGATCGCATGAGCAAAGTATGGATATAACGTTTGTTCATTAATATGAATACATACCATTATAATTAGTGATAACAGAAAAGAGATTATGATATTTTGTTCAAATATAGGGATAAGATTTAGAAAAAATAATTGGTTGTCTATATTTTAGGAATGTTTTATACTGAAATAGAAGATTTTGATAACCCAAAAAGCGTTTAGTTTTTTTATAATGTATATGTTAATATATTTATAAATTGATAATAATATTAGACTTGAAATAGGTGGGTTATTAAAATTTGGAATACAAGGACATTTAAACCCGTGGATTTTTCATATATAATATCTATCTTACTAATCTACTCAAAGGAATATCTGTATATATAATCTAATTCTTATTAGATATATGTTACCAAGTCCATTTGCACATATGACCACAGTTAAACATTTGACTTCGGTCCTTTGTAGTAGTCCAAACTGTGCAGACACTATTTTGACCTAAACACCATTTCATTGAAGTTCGATTTTTTTTGAATCATGTTATCAAATTACAGATGCAAATAATTTTTGATATAAGCAAAAAGACAATGTCCTCGCATCATATTAAGGGAAAAAAGTAACAAAGAGTGGTGTGCAGAAATCCTTATGACCAAAACTCTACAGACACGAAATTGTTCTAAAAATTAAGAAAATGGATGACAAGCTTTTCATGTTTTAAAGAAACAAAAACTTAAATATTCTTCACTTTTTACGCTATTTGTTTTAATAACCATGCAAAGACTCCTTCCAGAGCGGTGTTGATTGAAGGCGCGCACGCAACCAGTAGTAATCAAGTTTCAATCAATACCCTACGTTAAATTTGCATTTATTTCCTTTATGATTCATCATTGTGTCTTAATGACGTCGCTCATGTCAAGGCTGGTAATGAAGGCATGCGCACCCAAACCCACTAAAGCCTTGCTGCAGAAAAAATAGTGAGCGCCTATTTTGGGACTTTGTTAGTTTTATACACAAACTGTTTTATTTCAATCAGTTTGAAAGGCCGGAGTAGATTAGGAGCTATTTTAAAATTAAAATTGAACATGCATCTCATTCTTATTATAAGGATAACGGAGGCACGCCCTTGCTTTCGCATTACAGAAGACATACTAAAACTTTGTTTATCAAAACTGTCACTACAAGTGAGCCTAACCGAATCGGGAGCGGTCTGCCATGTGTTCCATATTTAGGATCTCTATATATAGCTTCAAATATATGGTTACTCATGTTTTCAAACATATAATCTAATGATGGAAAGATGTGTATATTCTATATTTCGGTGCGATAGAAACTGTAGTTGTGGCACCTATTATAGGGCGAGACAGGTTTTTGGGCAATACTGGAGATTCATATTCATTGCGACAGTGGAAGTGCTTGGAGGATCATAAATACGATTATATTGGTTGACAAAATATGTGATCGACTCTCTGCAAAGAACATGTTCACTCCTATTCTTCTTCAGCTGTATCTATTCTACTTTGCAAAGAGCAAAGTTTGAAAGGCTCATTCGCGAGGTGTATAATTCTGTCAAGCTTAAAACGGCAAACGTCTTTCAGCTCAAACGGAGTTGACTACAATCATTGAGCGTTTTTATTATCTCTAATACTCGATCTTGTCTCTACGCAAAAGCATTCGCTGGTCGAGTACACGGTTCGCCAACCAGCAGTGCACTCATTATGGAGAGAGCGTAATTGCTCAACGTCATGCGAGAGGGCAAGCCACGAGTATGTAAGCTGTCTGGTTAAATTCGTGGAAAAAAAGCAAGCTGGGATCAAACTAGATGTCTCATACAGGGAAGGACCGACTTTGAAGATGGGACTAAGGTCACTCGGAGTTTGGTTTTGGTAGCAAAGAGAGAGCTCAGCACAAGGGTAGTAGAGGACAGAGACAGCCCAATTTTTAGTGTCCTTTAGATCTAATTCTTTCATTGGCTTTAATAGAAATTAGGCAGACGCACCTAGTTGTATGTATTATAGGTATTGAAAAAATGGAAAAAGGCTTTTGATTGAATAACACATTTAACATTCAGGCTAAAAAAATGAAAATATATGTTCAGGCCTAAAAGAACATATATTTGGTTGGTTAGAGTTGATTATTGAAGTGATGTGGCGGCATCAGGGCAAATTTATTCTCACAAATAAAATGATTCATGGATCATGACTATCTAAAAAATAACATGAACATCAGGGGGTGGGAGCTAATTGATAACATTAACAATTTCATTTATATAGAAATTTTATTGTTTTTGTAGGAGTTTCTTTATTAATAAAGTGATTATTCATAACGGTCAGTATATCAAGTAGCGGTGCAATTTCGAGGATAATGGGATTGAAGTTATATTGGTGGCAACTATAATACAATATTTCGGCACAGTTTTTTCTTAGAAAATAAATAAATCAATAAATATATTGTTAATATTGAGAAATGATATTGTTTGTAATACGTTTTCATCACATTTAATTTTGCACAAAAATAGACAAGAAAATAATTTAGGAATATTATGTGAACATGGGAATATCAAGTTTAATGTGACAAACGATATTTAAATGTTAAGTGATTGTATTGGTTAAGCAAATTTTGGGCCTTGAAACAATTATATGGCATAATAGTGTATATCTATTACTTGAGTGGTCTTTAATAGTATAAGTAGGGGGAAAGAGGACTAATAATAATAATTAAATCGAAATTATTAGTTAATATTTTAGATTCAGGCAGATAGAAATAATATGAATATTATATAATAATAATGAATAATTTAAGTATATTATTAAATTCAAGTCAAAAATTTAGATTATTGTTTAATTTTATGTGAGTTTAAATTTTACACCCAAAACAAATCAATGATGTAATAAAAAAATTATTTTATTTTTTTAAATTACGCATTTATTCATTCAAGTAAGATCCTTTTGATAAAAAATTTCAGTCTGATACGATTTTGATCTCTTGATTTATGTGTTTAGGTAATTAATAGATTAATTTTACTTAAATTTTTATTAAATGTATTGCGGTTTATATTAGCAATTACATAAAATCGAATATTTACTAATCTAAATAATGACTCAACGCGCAATTAATTAGTAATTAATAATATACATTGTAATATTTTAAGAAATATAATTAAAAATTTTATTGAAATTCAGCTAAATCTAAATAAATTATGATTATTTCTAACATGGTATTTTTTTTTTTTTTTTTATAAAAATTAAGGAAATCAAAAGTTGGCAGATGAATAATTATAATAATTGATTAATTTTTACTATAAAACTATAAAATTATAAATTGGATTCATGCAAATAAATTATTATAATTGCGATGGCGCAAGTGTGTAAGAATGCCTCCTATATACATATAATGTAAATCAGGGATATAAAAAACATATGAAACTCTTAGCATATTTTCTATGTTTTATCTTAACAACGATTTCACTTTACGGGCTTCAAATCAACAGAGTCATAACCAAGAGTGGGGGTAAAATATGAGTGAAGGCGCTGACTCAGCAAGTGTGCTGGGCTGTAGATCGACACCCGTTTTAATTTTTTACGTTCGTACTACAAGAGTCAAGAAATGATTCCCAAAACGTATGAAAATCAACAAAATTTAATCTATTAATATCTAACCAAATAAATTGCAGCTTATTTACTTAGTTTTAAGGATCATTGGATAAATAACTTAAACAAAAATTACATCATTGGCAATATTTAACATGATTACGCTCGCATATTATTGGACTTGCCATCGAAAGATGATAATCATAACGCTTCATGTGGTGTGATTGATAAATTCAATAGTAAAGATACTTGAACCGGATAGATCATGATGAGATGAAGCCAAACTAGGGACCACCACATTCAGCCCAATCCAAAGACCCATGTAAAACCATAAAATTTTTTTTGAAGAACTAATGTTAAGAAAAAAGGGGATCTCAATTAACTATACTAACAAATAGTTTACCGGTCCAAATGGGGCATTTTTTCATTACACACAAGGGACAAGAAATTTCAATTTAAAACTAGGTAGAACGTAGTGGTTACCGAATCTACGGTAATAACATTCTTTGCGCTACAATGGCTCTCCGGAGAATAGAGAAAAAAGAGTAAGAGCGGCCCGCTGCTTATGGTGTTGTGTTTCAAAATCAAGCTAGGCAAGCCATTATTCCTTTGTTGGGAGCATTTAAGATGCAATGCCAGCGACTTGAGTAAGTATTGTTTCTCTTGTCCTAAATCATGGCCTAATAGGAAAAGGATAGAGACTAGGCTCCTTATGTATCGACGGGCTGTTACATGTGCCTTGTTGCTGGTAGAGATGTATGATTTTCGCTAAATAATGTGAATCGTCGGATGAAGTTGGAGAGGAAGAACATTTGGCACATAATATGAACTCGCATTACGTCGCATAATGAAGTATGTGATTCAAGGAAGCGAGAAGAAATTCATTGTTATGTTTGGCAAAGCATGTTGGTTGTACGGCAGGATGAGGAAAAGAAGTGATTAGCATACGTGAAGTTTTTAGATTATATCCTATTTGAGAGGAAGACTATGTTGGCGACTTATAAATCAACAACTCATGTTGGTGGCCATTCAGCTAGCAATGTTCACTGTTGTGGAGGTCTAGATAAATGAAGTCACCGTGGTTTTCTGAACGAAGGGAAAGAGTGGTTCTAATATCGTGGAAAGATGATTTGTAAATGTGTATTGTTAATGGAAAAAATTTCAATCATGTAAAGAAGGATTAGCAAATTGATAGTACAATGGTCTTAAATGCAGTATTAGTTGTACTCCTATTTTAAATAGATTGAATATTTATAAAAGTTCTTTTGTAATCTATAAGGAAATAGTGTTGATAATAGGAAGGCATACAGATTTATTAGTGTTCTGCTTTGATAGTAGATGAGCTTGGAGTTATGAAATAAGAAAATAAGGAGAATTGATTTGTGGTGATGTGTCACAAAACGCTCAATTAGATCTTTTGATGTGATTACAGAGTTCCAGAACGCAGGAAGCCGCCAGTTTTAGTACGAGATAAAAAAATTATTATATATGATCAACATTAAAAATATCAGTGGCACTTTCTTCCTGAGCCAAACTTGCTGCCTGAAAAACGAAATGATCTGGCCAAGTTTTGACCTCATCGCATCCAACTCAAAATCTCGCAACTTTCGAATGCCGGTGAGGATCATGAGTACATAAACCCCATGGCTCAGATTGATAAGGGTCACGATAGTTTTAGGGTAGTTTTTCGCAATTTTGCTTTTGCTAACCATTATTTATAAAAAGATCGTGCTGCCTCTTTGAAACAAATGGGCATTTGGCAGCCTCCAATGTTAGCAAAGGAAAACAAAAATTTCTGATTCATGGCATGCTTTTATGAGCCCTATAGTACTTTATATTTAGAGTATTTGATCTGGCAGTGATTAACAAAATAGGTCATAGAGATGCGCGTCTCCCTCGAGACTACGCCCTAATATAGTGAGTGCATATGCCTGGCTGAATCTCTAGTGGGATAAGGAACAGTTGAAACGCGAAGAGAGGTCGTAGGCAATCACTATAGAGCTATTTTGTTATCACTGAGATGCAATAGCTGGCGCGCATATAGAGTGGGCATATGGTCTGAATATGCATGAATAAGGGGTAAGGGAGAAAAAGCGGCAAGCCAAATACTTAGTAATTTTGGAAAGTTTGGCTACATTTTTGGTGCTTTTTGACCGGCTCGTTCAAGCTGGACGTATTGTATTTTAGGCTAACTTGAAGTTAGACTTTGTTTAACAACAAGTACTTGCTACATCAAGTACTAGAGGAAAAAAACATAAGGAACTTAGTGAGTTACTTGAGATCCGCCATCTTATTACTTGCTAAAATGCAAGTAACTATATTTTTAAAATTTTTTAGGCTTGCAAAGTTGGGCAATAAGTAAAATCAACGCATATTTCCGCAGCAGAAAAATTTGCCAAAATCTTGGTTATCAAAAGGTACATTTTATATTGAAATACTCCGAGTAATTTTTTTATGCTGATGTTCAAGATAACAAGATATACAAAGAAGAAAAGATAATGGCTAAAGTAATGATAACTAACAAATTCTATATTAACGAGTAGAATAAATCAATACTTTTTAATCAGATTCGAAGAACCCTTAATACCCTTTCCTTCTTGATTTGCCTCTGAACCGGACCTCACGTAGGATATCACGATGGCATTCTTCTGAATCCGAAAGTTCACTGCAGTTGCTTTCCGTTTCATCTTGGATTTGAGTGATTCGTTCAGCAATATTCGGGATCTCTGCTTCTAAGTAATTTATCCGGATCTCATTATTCCACGTTTTTCATCACCTTATTAATTTCTTAATTTAGGCTTTCAGCCGTTTATATATACTAGTAGGTTTGATCCATGAGTTTAAGTGTGGTGTATAAGGTGGTTGCTAGCTTGGATGAGCTTCTTTGATCGGATCTATACAGCTTAAGTTTAAATACATTGGTAGAGGTTGTATGGTTTTGGTTACTATTTGTATCTAGACCTAAATGGATTGTGTCTACTTGAGTTGGAACTATACAAGTTTAAGTTCATAATCTCCATTGCTGTTGCAACTGGATTGGGCTTTTTCTGCTTTGCCAGTTCTAGGGAAAAGATTGATATATCGGATCTTCCGTTTAGTCTATGCGAGTCTTTGCCTTGTACAGATATTGTTGAGATTCTTGGTGTATTTGTATTCATTGTTTCAGGTCACAAAAGCTAAACTCTAATCTTTGGTGTGTTTTGATAACTAGATGAAATTAGCTGAAAAATCTGGATCATATGCTTCAAGGAGAAAGGCTAAGCTAGGCTGATGCAAAGGAGGATGAAAGCTTTGAGAAGGATGAACCAAATTTCTTCGATGAAGACTCTGTGTGATCAATTACAGATTACTCCGCGGAGTACTTGGCTTCTCAGGTTCAGTAAGTGATAGGTAGTGATGCACTATTGATCCCACTTATGGTGTACCGGTGTTGACCCTTTAATATAACATCGATAACATAATTTTTTAATAAAAAATTTTTTAATTAAAAAAAAAAAAGTTATTAAAAAAAAAAAAAAAAATTTTTAATTTATTTACATAAATTAAAATTTATTTTTGATAAATAATTTAAAAATTTTTTTAAAAATAAAATATAAAATTAAAAAAAAAATTAATTTAAAAATAAAAATTTTAATTTAACAAAAAAAAAAAAAAAAAAAAAAAAAAAAAAAATTTTAAATATTAAAAAAATTTTTTTAAAAAAAAAAAATTAAAAATAGGAATAACTTCATAACTATCTCATACTATAGCTAGAGAAAACTGAGTAAAAAAAAAGAACAAGTAATGATAAAAATATTGAAAGGTATAAGGCTATTTAACACTGACTTACACTTTAATAATATTTATTGGTTTATTATCCTATTTAACAATGTCATGAACTTGTTTTTTAAAGACATAACAAAACAAATATGCCGATTAAAAAGAACTTTGGCTCATCTAAATTTAACAGTTTCCATTATGAATCTGTAAATTTATGCCAATGTTAATAAAAAAAAATTGGAACGAGTAACAAGTATAAACGAGCTAAGTAGTTAATTTCTTTTAAAGACTTGGTACTTGACTTGTACTTGAAATTTTTTGATTTGAGCTACTTGTTACTTGGTTTGATCACTGTGAGTACTTGATTTTACGGGGCAAGTACATGTCAAGTATCGGTACGAGCCGAGTGATGAGTATTTGTGCCCAGCCAATAAGACATTTTTCTATCCATTGACTAAGTTGAGGATCATCCACTTTGCTAACAGACTGAGGTTGCAACCGCATTTATTTGAAATAGCAGCCCACTTATAAATAACTAGTAAGAAAATCAAGACTGTGGGAAACTTACTAAAGATGACCTTCTCATAAATTTGATCATGGTTTTTGCACTCATGATCCTCACCGGCATCTGAAGGTGGAGAGTTTGAGTGGATGTGATGAGGTCAAAACTATTTTTTTTCTTTATGGCAGAATTTTGCTCTGAAGAAAGCTGATTTTTTTTATCATCTTCGAATAAAAATTGGTGGGTTTTCTCTGTAATAAAACACCAGGACCCACGTTATGTCAACTGAGTAGAAATCACTGAAAAAATTAAGGTATAATGTGACACATATCACCCAGACCATCTCCTCGTTTTCTATGAGCTCCGGCTAATATCATTATCACTTCAAGAGACACATAAATGTATCTTCTATTACAACACTTTTTCCAACAGCTACTCTTTCATTTCACAATCATTTCTCCATGTTTTTTTTTCACAGTAAATCATAAAAACTTCATGATCTCTCATGTATTTAGAACCATTCTTCATATGACCACGGTAGATTCCTTTATCAGAACAACCAGTGAACATTGCTAGTGAGGCACCAACATGATGGGTTTTAAGTCGCATCCGAGCTTCCTCTAATGAAGGATACCTAAAAACTACACTTATGTAATATTTTTTTCCTCTACACTAACTCGCCTTGACAACATACAGTTGGATTCATTACTCGTTCCCTTTGGTATCTCATACTTCATTATGTATTGTAATGCTGAGCGCATATTATAACCATAGCAACAATGTTCTTCCTATCCAACTACATGAGATTCACATTGTTTTGGATCTACATTCTTGTAGACCATGTAAGACCTTATGGACATCCTCGTCAAGTCGTTCGTAGTCTTCATCGTTTGTGTCTTTAGCAGAATCATACTTATTCAACACATCGTCATCATCCTACAAATTCACTCTTTAATTTCTCTAAAATCTCAAACAAATGATAGACAACATCAAAGGTTTAGAAAATAAAAAGAGACTTGTCATGCCATATAATCTTGATAATTGCACAAAATGAACACATTTTCAAATTATATTCTTCATTAAAATGATTAGCGTAAGTTAGATGTTTTTAGTTCTTTGAGACTAAAAATTAAAGATGTTGTTCCATTTGGGACTAATTCATTGTCTCATTTTCTAATGTGTCACATATCAAATGGTATCTTGTTGTGTTTTAGATTAAAATTATGTATTTGTATTTTATTTTTTTTTTAAGTTATTTTTTCATTGTGTCTCATATCAAATATCTATACTATTAAAGTAAAATTTCTGCTAAGATTTTACCTTTGATTCATTTTTATTGTTACAACTTGTGTCATTCCTATATTAATGATAACAACATTAATTATTTTCAACCTAATTATTATATATTAGTATTGAGAAATTGTCTAAAATACCATATTTCTATTACCGTTTTTCATGTTTATCTTATCCATTTTTACTTTCATTTCTAAGAAGAGAAAAAACACTTATAATCGAATCTAATACGAGTTGAGAGGTGTGATAAGATCTTAAATTATAATTGTTTGTTTTGTATTTTGACAAAAGCTTTTTCATTGTTTATTTACTTTTGGTGAATAGGTGAAGACAAGCAAATTCAGCGGAGAAATCAATTTGGCAGAGTGATATAGCAAGTGGTATATAACTTGCAGCAAGTTCTGAAGCATCTCAGTAGAGACTGGTCAATGCATATGCGGCTATTGAAGATTCAAATCAACGAAGAACCAATTGGCGGCGATGGAGATTATGATGTTTCGTCTGCTTTCTCTAAAGGTGACACGTGTTTTTGCTTTGCTATTTTAGGTTACATATGTGTGTGTTTATGTTTGATGTGCCAATCTACACGTTGATGAACCTTAATGGGTCTTTAGATTTGTTTGTGAATCACTTTTTCGCTCTATGGGTTTTTAGTAATGACATGAACGAGAAAATATAAACAATTCACTTTAATGATTTAATATATTATAGAACAACTAATTTCAGTCGATATCCACAGAACGTAAACTCATGAATGTTAAAATATGCTCAATCTAAAAACAGTGTTATAAAATTAACTAGATTTTAACCCGCACGTCCGTGCGGATATTTTTCTATTTTATAAATGTATTTGATATTACTACAAATATTTTAATTATATAATTTTAAATTTAGTGCTATACATTGTGTAACTCTATAATTTTTTTTTATATTTCTTCCTCAAAATTATTAATATATAGTAATTTGTTTAAAACATTTTAATTTATTATTAATTTTTATTTACTTACTAATATATTTTCGAGTTGAAATACAATAAAATAACCATATGAAATAATCAAATAAAGAATCTTTTTCAAAATATGTTTTTTCTTTAATTTATACATTTTGCATATAATATATTTTAAATTTTATTTATTTATATTACTTAAAAGAAATCTATTTAATATGTATAAGAAAATATACTTTAACATATATCATTTTAATGTTTTATGGAATTTATAAGTAAAAACACTGTTTTGTTTAAATAATATAGACCTATTTTTATTAAATTTTATACATAGTAGTATCTATCATATTATTTTATTAAAAATTAATTTTGATTTTTTTTGTTACTACATCTAATCTATTATTTTATACATAAGATTTTTGAATTTTGGTACTATTTAAAAGAAAATTCCCAACATATTTTTTATAATTAAAAAAATTAAAATTAAAATTTGATTTGTCATTAATATTTAAGTGATTTGCTAAAATACCATAGTTTTCTATTAACATTTAAAAAAATAGTATATAAATTAAAGTTTATTATATATTATTATATTTTTGTATACAAACATTTTAAAACAATATATTGTTGAGAGTTTCAATATAAATAAAAAATTGTAGATATATAAGTTTAACATATGTTAATACATTTATTTTGTATAAAGATATTATACAGTTTATGAATTTTAGCCTATTTTAATGAATGATGATTTATTTAAAATGAAAACCTTTCGAATTTAAAATTTGTTAATTTACCTATTTAATATAATTTTATCATATTTAATTCATGTAACACTTCTATTTTCATATAATCCAGAGTTTATTTATAGAATTTATAAAAAATAGTAGAATTTTTATTTTCTTGTTTATAATAAAATTTTAGTTAACATTGATTTATAATAATATTATATAACTAATTACGAAATTTATTAATGTATTATTTTATAAAAATATTTAAATTCTTAAGTAAGATTTTGTTAGATTCTTTCTCAACAGATTTTGTTATAATTAAAAAATAAAATTCAAATATTTGGTTTGTTTATTATTAATGTAAATAATTAAATATGTCATATTAACTAATTTTTGAAATGGTCTAATTACTATTTTTAATAGTAGATAAAATTTTAAAATTTTTTAATTTACCTATTTAATATAATTTTACCATATTTAACTAATGTAACACTGCTATTTTTATATAATAGAGAATATATTTATAGAATTTATGAAAAAATACTGTAGAATTTTATTTTCCTGTTTTATAATAAAAACTTAGTTAAATTGATTTATAATAATATTATATTACTAATCATGAAATTTATTAATGTATAATTTTATAAAAATATTTAAATTTTAAGTAAAATTTTGTTAGATTCTTTCTCAACAGATTTTGTTATAATTAAAAAAATAAAAATTCTAGTTGGTTTATTAATTATGTACCAAATTTATATACCCAAAATATTAGATGGGTGTTGCACACATTTTAGAAAGATTAAAAATTTTGTTATCAAATTATAAATATGGTATAATGAGTTGATGAATATTCTGAAAAAAAATTTGGTTCCTAATTGATTGATTATCAAAATCG
This sequence comes from Moricandia arvensis, assembly GCA_905132765.1. Taxonomy (NCBI): domain Eukaryota; kingdom Viridiplantae; phylum Streptophyta; class Magnoliopsida; order Brassicales; family Brassicaceae; genus Moricandia; species Moricandia arvensis. Next base: position 12,995 of record CAJHQP010010200.1, read on the forward strand.
TGATTGCTTAAAAAATCTATTATATCTAATATCTAATATATTTAAATTCAAAATCTTATAGGTTCAAAAATAGACTATTTTATTTGGTTCCTAATTGATGATTATCAAAATTGTGATTGTTCAAAAAATCTATTATATCTAATATCTAATATTTATTTTGTACAAACCTATTATACAGTTTATGAATTTTAACTTATTTTAATGATGAATGATGATTTATTTATATGAAAAACTTTAGAATTTAAAATTTGTTAATTTACCTATTTAATATAATTTTATCATATTTAATTCATGTAACACTTCTATTTTCATATAATCCAGAGTTTATTTATAGAATTTATAAAAAAATAGTAGAATTTTTATTTTCTTGTTTATAATAAAATTTTAGTTAACATTGATTTATGATAATATTATATAACTAATTACGAAATTTATTAATGTACTATTTTAGAAAAATATTTAAATTCTTAAGTAAGATTTTGTTAGATTCTTTCTCAACAGATTTTGTTATAATTAAAAAATAAAATTCAAATATTTGGTTTGTTTATTATTAATGTAAATAATTAAATATGTCATATTAACTAATTTTTGAAATGGTCTAATTACTATTTTTAATAGTAGATAAAATTTTAAAATTTTTTAATTTACCTATTTAATATAATTTTACCATATTTAACTAATGTAACACTGCTATTTTTATATAATAGAGAATATATTTATAGAATTTATGAAAAAATACTGTAGAATTTTATTTTCCTGTTTTATAATAAAAACTTAGTTAAATTGATTTATAATAATATTATATTACTAATCATGAAATTTATTAATGTATAATTTTATAAAAATATTTAAATTTTAAGTAAAATTTTGTTAGATTCTTTCTCAACAGATTTTGTTATAATTAAAAAATAAAAATTCTAGTTGGTTTATTAATTATGTACCAAATTTATATACCCAAAATATTAGATGGGTGTTGCACACATTTTAGAAAGATTAAAAATTTTGTTATCAAATTATAAATATGGTATAATGAGTTGATGAATATTCTGAAAAAAATTTGGTTCCTAATTGATTGATTATCAAAATCGTGATTGCTTAAAAAATCTATTATATCTAATATCTAATATATTTAAATTCAAAATCTTATAGGTTCAAAAATAGACTATTTTATTTGGTTCCTAATTGATGATTATCAAAATTGTGATTGTTCAAAAAATCTATTATATCTAATATCTAATATTTATTTTGTACAAACCTATTATACAGTTTATGAATTTTAACTTATTTTAATGATGAATGATGATTTATTTATATGAAAAACTTTAGAATTTAAAATTTGTTAATTTACCTATTTAATATAATTTTATCATATTTAATTCATGTAACACTTCTATTTTCATATAATCCAGAGTTTATTTATAGAATTTATAAAAAAATAGTAGAATTTTTATTTTCTTGTTTATAATAAAATTTTAGTTAACATTGATTTATGATAATATTATATAACTAATTACGAAATTTATTAATGTACTATTTTAGAAAAATATTTAAATTCTTAAGTAAGATTTTGTTAGATTCTTTCTCAACAGATTTTGTTATAATTAAAAAACAAAATTCAAATCTTTAGTTGGTTTATTATTAATGTAAATAATTAAATATGTCATATTAACTAATTTTTGAAATGGTCTAATTACTATTTGTTAATAGTAGATAAAATTTTAAAATTTGTTAATTTAACTATTTATTATAATTTTACCATATTTAACTAATGTAACACTGCTATTTTTATATAATAGAGAATATATTTATATAATTTATTAAAAAAATAGTGTAGAATTTTATTTTCTTGTTTTATAATAAAATCTTAGTTAAAATAATTTATAATAATATTATATTACTAATCACGAAATTTATTAATGTATAATTTTATAAAAATATTTAAATTTTTAGGTAAAATTTTGTTAGATTCTTTTATATTTTACTAAAATAAATAAATTAATAATATATTTATAGATAGTTTTATATAACATACACTATATATTTTGAGATTGTTTTTTTACGACAAAGAAATAACAATCCATTGAAATTAATTAATTTAAATATATTATTTTAAGTGATATTGGAAGAATCTGTAATAAATAAGAAAGAAATAGGATGACTAAATGTGTAAATAGAAGAAAATATTTAATCTGCTATCAATGTTTCCAAACATTCTTCCTTTAGTCTACTATCTATGTTTCCAAACATTCCAATTTTGTACTTGATTTTTAATAATATAGATGTTAGTTAATAGATAAGTCACAACATTTTTTAATAAGTCCAAAAAAAAAACATGCCAAAGTAATTTCAAATAAGACTCTGTTTTAATATATTAGATATTAAACTAATAATTTCATTTTTTATAAATAAAATAACATACAAATATTTATCAAGTATATTTTTGGATCATTATTATTTCCGGTTTTGTAGATTAGATTATGACTGATGTTTTTAGGAGTACATTTTGTAGATTATTATATTAACATACAAAATAGTTTATCTAAGTACAAAACATGTTGAACAAATAATTATCTCATTTCTATTATAAATTATTAAAAATAATTTTGACCAATGCAAAACTGTTCAAAAAATAAATTCTCCTATTTAAATTGTGAATTTATACTAAATGAAAAATAAGGTAAACGGATTAATTCATAATTATGTTATTCTATTTTTATATAATTATATATAATATCATATTTTACTTTGTTAAATATATTATAAATAAAGCAACAGTACACCACGTAAAAGTAATATTTACATCAAGCGACAAAAAAGGGAAAAGAAGAAATGATTTGGACCAGTTTCGACCAAAGTTTTTTTTTTTCTGATACAACATCAAAAGGTAACTCAGAAAGCAGATAAAGCAACCGTACACCATAAGTGGCGATCAATGTGCATCTACTATATACCTTACTGAACCTGAGAAGCCAAGTACTGCGGAGTCTCTGTAATTTGATCACACAGAGTCTTCATCGAAGAAAATTTGGATTCCATCCTTCTCAAAAGCTTTTCATCCTCCTTTTGCATCAGCCTGAGCTTAGCCTTCTCCTTGAAAGCATATGATCCATTGATTTTTTCAGCTTAGAGTAGTTTTGCACCTGGAAACAGATGATCAAATACAAAGAAGTTAACAATATCTGTAAAACAAGCAAAGACTCGCAAGACTAAACAGAGATCCGATAGAACTGCAAGCAGAAACACAATCCTAGCAACACATGGGTAGAACTTAAACTTGTATAGATCCAACTCAAAGAAGCACAATCCTAGGCTAGATACAAAAGTAACAAAACCATACACACCTCTTTAACCACATGGATAAAACTTAAGCTTGTATAGATCCGACTCAAAGAAGCACAATCCTAAGCTAGCAACAACACTATACACCACCTCTTAAGCTCATGGATCAAACCTAAGTTTATATAAACGCTGAAAGCAAGAAGAGAACGTGATAAGGAATCGGAATACTAAGCAGAGATCCGAAACTATCTGAACGGAATCCTCAAATCAAGTGAAACGAAAGCAAACCTGCAGTGAACTTCGGATTCAAGAAACTGCCGGAATCCTGAGGTTGAGGCAAACAGAAGGAGGGGTTCTTCGAATCTGATCGAAGCTCTCGTCTCTGAAAACCCTATCGTCTGCATTTCTAGAGCTCGCGAACAAAAATAGTCTTTTTTCCGCGCTCTCTTTTATTTCTTCCTCGTGTGACAAATGATATTGTGTTTATTATTTAGAATATTATTCATCTTTGTCTTTTTATTAAAAAGATACTTTTATAAATATCAAATCTATTAAAATAGGAGTACAAATAGGAAATATCCCTTAGTTTTTCACAAAAATTACAATTCTCTGCCACTGGTATTATCCCTACATCCAAACACAAATTAAATCACCTCTTATATGGATATATACTCACAATAAGCCCATTACTAATTTGTTTGACCCAATAATTATATTTTGTATATTTGTAACCATAAAATGAATTTTATTATTTCTTTTCACCAGAGTCTATATCATTGCATCAAAACCATCTTTAAATTATTAAACCAAGAAATTGAATTAAATGTCAAAAATATATATCTTATATTCTAAAAATCATTTTTACTTATATTCTAAAACATATATCTTAAGTACAATTTGCTCTTATCTCTAACTTTTTTTTAATATTTAACATTGAAAGCCACTAGACTTAAACACAATCGTTTAATAACTTAACAACCCTGTCCAAATTTTTTTACAAAACCAAGTGCACCTAAACTCACGTGGTTTGTTACTGAATATGCCTCAGTTTAAAATTATTCTGTTGAAATCAAAACAAATGTGATTCAATACCAAATATGACACGGTCTACAAGATCAAAACCAATAATTTAAAGTTTGGTTCACCACATAAAAAAAAATAATTTGTGTAAATACTTAACCACTTGATTTCGATCCAATATATATCATGATTAAAAAATCACTATCAATGAAATGGTTTAGCAAACATGTCATTTATACACAAATTAATAGGTTATCTTCAAACATGTCTAATACATAAATTAATATTATAAAAGAAATAATTATAAGATAGACTATTATCTGAAAATCCACCGGTTTAAATTCTGTATTCAAATTTTAATTTAACCCACCTATATTTCGTATGTACACTATATTATTTGCAATATATAAATATATTTAAATTATACATTATAAACAAACTAAACGTTTTTGGGTTATCAAAATCTTCTATATCATATAAAAACATTCCTAAAATATAGACAAACCAATTATTTTTTTCTAACTTATCCATATTTGACAAATATTCATAATCTTTTTCTGTTATCACTAATTATAATGAGTATGTATTCTATTAATGACAAACGTTATATCCATACTTTGCTCATGCGATCTTAGCAATTAATTAACCACATATATATATTAGCTAAAATTTACAAATATGTGCTATTAATTGTATTTGTTTAAAAAAGAAATAATCTATTATACATGTCTCTCAAATCTAGCCATTTATACTATTAACTTATGTATTAGTACAAACATGGACACATTATACTTATAAGGGTCTGTCTAGAATGACGATACATATTATCGTAAAGAGAATAATAATTTAAATGCTTACCATTAACTAACTTATTTGTTAAAAAAGTAATCAACAAGAAAGAAGATGAGAGAAGTTGTAACACCGACAAAAAAATTACAAACAAACAAAAAATTAGGTATAATTTCCTTAAAAAAAATATGTTTGCCAATAATATTTGGGTTTCTACAAAATTTAGTTATTATTCTGGCCCATCTTTGTTACAATTTTTTATCATAATTACTCATTCAATTTATTTGGATGAGGTGGATTTAGTAAAATTTATTAATATCATAGCTATTTTGTATGTGTATATAGATTTTAAAAATAACAAAACAATGAAAATATATTATAAAATATATTTTGGATTATAACAGATTGAAGGAAGTAACTGTTTTTAAGCAAATACACCTCCAACCAAAACATATTATAGTTTTAAATATCTTCATAAATTTAACATATATATAGATTTCATAATAATAATGTGTAAATATTTTTGTACATTATTGTTTATATAACTAAAATTATATTTTAAAATATTTAATTTTATATTACAAATAAATTGTGGAACTTAGTGTCAACGTATTTATATTAGATTAATTATACCAAAACATATCCATAAATTGATTCTAATTTATATACAAATATTTATATTATAAACGTATAATTATATAATAGTGACATGAAAAACAAATATCAACATTTAACAAAAAGTGAAAACCATAATCCGCGTGGATGCACATATCAATATCTAGACTTTGATTAATTTAATACTCATCTCTACCTATGGAGGATAATATCATGATTTGTTTATTACAATTTCATTAAATATATAATTAACTTTCACTGTAAAACAAAATATAAACTATACATTACTTGCTGTATAAACTTAATTTTTTCTTAGTTATTTTAAAATTTATAATATATTTTCTTAAATAAACTCCATTTCAGGTCATGCACATGTTTATATTTTTTTATTTTAATTTTTAAAAATCATTTATGTAATGTTTTACTTTGTAAAAATACATATATATACCACATATTTGGATTTAAATTCAATTTTTTTTTTAAATATGTAAAGCATTGTATTAATACATAGTTACAACTTTTAAAAAAGAAATTAACATAATAACTGATCCAACATATATCCAATAAAAATATATATAACATAATATAATAATGAAAATATAATTTTAACAAATTGCTAAAGTAACACAAATGAAAATATTAAAATAAAATAAAATTGATGTGTTTTGAAATGTTTATAAGTATATCGAAAACAAATACCCGCGCGAGCGCGCGGATCCGATCCTAGTTGTTTTTTAAAACAACAAAAATTACTT
>CAJHQP010010201.1:0-19450 GCA_905132765.1 Moricandia arvensis
CTCCACTACGCAGAAAGGATACAAGTGCTACAATCCTGAAACAAGAAGAGTTCTTGTGTCCAGAGATGTGAAGTTAATGGAAGGAAAAGGTTTATATGATGAGAAGAATTGGGATGAGCTCAAAGATCTGTCTCAAGCGTCTGACAAGGCCTATAACCTGAGAATAATCATGGAAAGTATGGGAATTAATTTATCAAAGGAGATGGAGACTACCAGAGAAGCTACTCCACCTTAGAAGAAGAGGCTGAAGAAGTCACTCATCCTGATCCTGAAGGGGGCAATGAATAAGAACCATTCGTTCATGATCAGGATGGTGTTGAAGAACAAGAAACTGAAACTGCTCAGGTTCAAGAGGAAGAAGAGCAGGAAGTGGAAGAGGACGACCAGGTCCAGCCCCTAAGGAGGAGTACTAGGATCAAGAAGCATGCATCAAACTGGATCAACACAAGAGTTTACTTCAATGCTGAAGCAGTTGCTCATCCAATAAGTGCAGCATCCTCTCTTGCTCAGTATCCAGAGCAACATCAAGTCTTCATGGGGGAATTGGACCAGGAATACATTCCAAAATCATATGAAGAAGCAATGGAGGATGAAGAGTGGAAAGTCTCAGTTGAAGATGAGATCAATGCTATGATCAAGAATGATACCTGGTTTGAGAATGAGCTTCCCAAAGGCAAGAAAGATGTGACAAGCCGCTTGCTCTACACCATCAAGTACCTAGCCAATGGAAAACCAGAAAGGAAAAATACAGGGCTGGTTGCAAGGGGTTTTACTCAGGTCTATTGATGTGATCATGGACCAGCTTACTAAAGAGGACAAAGGGAGCTTAGATGATGTGATCATGGACTGGATCACTAAGAAGAACAAGGAGAGTCTAGATGAGCCACATGAAGCCACAATGCACCAGCAGCCTGGTGATGATGCTCTAGCCATTCTAGAAGGTCCCATGACTCGTTCCAGAGTCAAGAAACTTAAGGATAATGTTGTTGGATTACTCACTTCACATCCACAACAATAAGAAAGTCTTGGACAAGGTTTGATCCAAGATGTCTTGATCACCATTCAAGCCATCTCTACATCAAGCTGAGTTAGTGTCTAGGCAAGACACTTGGTGCGTGCTCTTTTCCTTGCTTTTGGTTTTGTCCCACGAGGTTTTCTGGAGGAAGATTTTTAACAAGGCCACAACTTGTCTTACACATCACTTAGGCTCTATCTCGGCCCAAGACTAGCAGAAGTTTACATTTTATTTCATTTTAAAGCTTATTTATTTTAAACCATAGTTTCCTTTTACTATTTTCGAAACCCTAGAGAGCATGTTCTCTGGTTTCTTTTTATTTAAAGGGTTCCCTAAACCCTATTGTACTCAAGAATCTTTTAATCAACGAGCTATCTTTCTCTCTTGACGGCTCTCTCTCTAGAATAGTTGTCGAGTTCCTTCTGGTGTGTAGTATCAAGGAACCTAAGGGTGTTTGCTTGGTGTGTCATATCCGAGTTATTCATCTAGGAGTATCAAGAGATCTTATCATCTCTCTTGTGTCACCAATCGATCCACAACCTTGAAGAACTTGAGTCTCTGATTCTTTCTTGCAAGGATCTATCCATCCCCATCAACCAAAGAGCATCCTAAGGACGCATCAAGTGGTATCAGAGCAACTTTGGTTAGGGAAGTTTCGTTTTCTCTTAAACTCTTTTGTTACAACCGTATTTCATCTCTATCATCTTGAATAAGCAGTAGACCTAATCTGTTTGGGGCTGCTCGAAATTCATAGAGATTAGACAAGGTTTCAAGTTTTTCCTTTTTGCTTGCAGAAACCCTAGTTGATAAACCCTAGCCACATAAGTTCTTGTCTCCCTAGATCACTTTGTTTCTTCTGCAAATATTGTTAATCACCTTGAACACGAGTAGATCTAAGTTGTTAGGCTGATTGAAATCTTAGAGAAGTTTTAGACAAGGTTTAGAAGAATTTCCTTTTTGCTTGCAGGCGGAAGCCCTAGAATTGGAAAACCTAGCCGCTATCCTTTTTTCTCTTATCTTGCCAAGCAAGCTTTTCCTTTTGTGTTAATCTTTTTCCTTTTTACTTCTCGTGTACTCCTTGAACTACTTACTGGCTTAATCTTTCTCTTGTCTCAGGTACCATGGCAGGAGATCAGAAAGGAGTCCTCACTAAGGATGAAAGGCTGTTACTTAAGGCAGTGAATGCTCAGCTGCAGCAGAAGATGAAAGCTAGTCTTGATCAACTTTGGAAGGAGTTTAGACAGGATCTCCAACAAGCTATTCGTCATAGTCTTGAGTCTAGAAGCAAAGAGAGAAGACTGATACGTGGGCATGAAGGCAGAGACAAGTTTGCTGACCAAAAGATAATAATCCATCCTTTCTATGGTGATGATAATCCGGCAGCATATGTGGAGTGGGAAGAGAAGATGGAGTTGTTTTTCAATTGTCAAAGCTATGCTGGAAGAAAGAAGGTTCGAGTGGCTACTGCTGAGTTTTGTGGTGATGCTTTAAGATGGTTGAATCACTTGATAAGGTCCAGAAGACTTGATGGAAAAGAACCAGTGGAAACTTGGCTTAAGCTGAGGACTTTGATGCGTAGAGAGTATGTTCCAAGACAGTACCACAAGGATGTACTTCAAAGGCAACCAGAGACAAAGCTACGCTCTTCAAACTCTGCTCAGAAACAACAAGACAGCAAGAACTCATGTCCTGTTGGATCATCAAGCAAAACCTCAACGTGTCCCATTGAAGATAGCATAAGGAAGGCAATTTCACAAACGTTTAGGGATGTGGAGAAACAACTCAATCAGGCTAAGACTACACGTCCATCCTTAGGAGTACAGAACCAAGCGCCATTCACTGATGTCTTAGACCTCAAACTTGCAGAACCAGACTCAGCTGCACAATCAGATTTAACTGCACCAACTCAAGAAGCTCAAACAGAAAGATCTTTGGTAAAAAAGAAAGTTTGGGACATAACAAGAGTGTTCTCGTTTCTTACCTCAGCCTGAATTTAATTTCAGTTCTTCTTGTGATGAACTAACTTTTATTGAACCGGTGCAACCGAGTAGCCTTGTTTCAGTGTCACAGGTTGCAAAAGAAGGATCAGTAGAGAGACAACCAGAGCAATCAACACAAGGAGAAGAGTTGGAACATCAGAACAGCTTGCAGTCTAACCCAACTCCTAAACCCTTGTCTCATAACCAGCAACAGCACTGTAAGGAAGCTAAAGTGGTTAGTTCTGTGCCTATAATGTGTGTTAAAGTGAGTACTAAAGACATAAAACGTTTTGGTCTTGACAAAGTAAAAGATTTTTGTGTTTCAAATTCTGTTTTTGATATCTTGCTTAGGTCTTTTAAAGGACTGGAACCAGAAAACCTCTTTGATCAAAAACATTTTCAAAATAATAAAAACAACATTTCTGGTCATGTTTTGAGTCTTGATCAGTTTCTGAAATATAGCAAAAGCTTTGATCACTTTGAAAAGGTTTTAGAGCTTGAGTTGAAACAAACTGATTTCTGTTTTAGACAACCTTGTGATTCATTTGCTATAACTGAAGAGAAGAGTTTCATTGTGAATTTTCCTAGGCATGATTTGAACACTGATGATTGTTTTGAATCCACATATGTCTTGAAAGAACCTAGGAAGTTGCATGAACCGAAATTGCATCATTCTGATTTTAGGTTTGTAATTTTTAAATCTGCAAATATCTCTGAGCTTGAGATTGATTGTTTGTGTGCTGAAAATGATTCTAAACGTGTAAGACTGTTCTTTGAGGATATTCTAGTGTATAACACTTTCTTTGATAAACCTGTTGCACAATTGAAACTAGAACTCTCTGCTTCTGAATGTGTGAACTTGATCCTTGATGATATTTGGGTCTGTAATATTTTCTTTGATATGCATAATAGATGGAAGAGTCATACTGTTTTGTGCTCTGGAGACATCCTTGTCTATAATACTTTCTTTGACCTGATAACCCACTTGACTTGTCCAAAAGAAGCTGAGAAAGGTACAGGTGAAAAGAGGAGCTACAATGATCAGAGTATCAATGATGAGTCTTTGGCTAAGTTGGAGAAGCACCAAACAAATCTTGAAAACTGTCTAGTAGCCAGCTGTGATATAGGAGTAGTCAGAAGATCATATCTCATCAACAAAAACGATTTAGGCCATGAAACCAACTGCATTAGAAAATTAACTCATCAGGCTATCACGTCGATTTGGAATCATGTCCAAAGCTTCTCAGGTGAAAGATTTATGGGTTCTACAAGTCAGGTGATCCTATCTCTGCTTTGTTTGAATTTTGCTAAGTTTAGAACATCTCAAACCTATCTATGGCGACCAGGTGAGCATGCTAAGATAAGTGGTCATGTTTCCAATGATTCTTTTATCACTCTTTACCCAGATATAATACTCTTGTTTTTATCAAAAGAGCCAAGTATAGATTTCAGGAAAGCTTTGAAGGGTGTAAGGAGAAGCTACAAGCGTGAAAAGATATGAGGTTCAAACCACCATATTTGGACCAGAATAAGCACCATGGCTTCACTTGCTTCATCATCATCAAAGAAGCACCTCCATATGCAACATACAAGCCAAAACCGAGCAGAAAAGGATTTGGACTATTGCTCTTACTCTATGATAAAATTTTATGTGCTAACTTATTGTGTGTCAAAGAGTATGATGCAGGTTTGAGTAATGAATCAGGAATCAAATGGATCAGTCCCTTCTACATATCCAAACCAATCAGCAACAATGCCTATCAAAGAGGCTTGCAAGGTAAGTGTAACCTGATTCTAAACTTTGATGTTACTAATTTGGTCCCCTCTATTGCAGGTAAAGCCGATTTGAGGACAAATCTTTTTGAAGAGGGAGGGGATGATGTGATCATGGACCAGCTTACTAAACAGGACAAAGGGATCTTAGATGATGTGATCATGGACTGGATCACTAAGAAGAACAAGGAGAGTCTAGATGAGCCACATGAAGCCACAATGCACCAGCAGCCTAGTGATGATGCTCTAGCCATTCCAGAAGGTCCCATGACTCGTTCCAGAGTCAAGAAACTTAAGGATAATGTTGTTGGATTACTCACTTCACATCCACAACAATAAGAAAGTCTTGGACAAGGTTTGATCCGAGATGTCTTGATCACCATTCAAGCCATCTCTACTTCAAGCTGAGTTAGTGTCTAGGCAAGACACTTGGTGGGTGCTCTTTTCCTTGCTTTTGGTTTTGTCCCACGAGGTTTTCCTGAGGAAGGTTTTTAACGATGCCACAACTTGTCTTACACATCACTTATGCTCTATCTCGGCCCAAGACTAGTAGAAGTTTACATTTTATTTCATTTTAAAGCTTATGTTATTTTTAAACCATAGTTTTCCTTTTTACTATTTTCGAAACCCTAGAGAGCCTGTTCTCTCGTTTCTTTTTATTTAAAGGGTTCCCTAAACCCTATTGTACTCAAGAATCTTTTAATAAACAAGTTATCTTTCTCTCTTGACGGCTCTCTCTCTAGAATAGTTGTCGAGTTCCTTTTGGTGTGTAGTATCCAGGAACCTAAGTGTGTTTGCTTGGTGTGTCATATCCGAGTTATTCATCTAGGAGTATCAAGAGATCTTATCATCCCTCTTGTGTCACCAATCGATCCACAACCTTGAAGAACTTGAGTCTCTGATTCGTTCTTGCAAGGATCTATCCATCCCCATCAACCAAAGAGCATCCTAGGGACGCATCATCTATGGGGAGGATTACCTTGATACATTTGCTCCAGTTGCCAAGCTCCACACCATAAGGAGAGCTAGAATATGAAGTGTACATGCGACCACCTCCTGGCCTAAAGAACATGGTCAAACCTGGAAATGTATTGAGGCTAAAGAAGGCAATCTATGGCTTGAAACAATCACCAAGGGCCTGGTACCACAAGTTGAGCACAACACTCAATGGAAGAGGCTTTGTAAAATCAGAGGTTGACCATACTCTCTTACCTCTAACCAGCCAGCAAGGGATTGTGGTCATTCTTATCTAAGTAGACTGCCACAAGGTTAGACAAGCTGTGGAGCAGAAGATCATCCTACCTTGTTACACAAGAAGTGAAGACCAGTAGGCTGACATATTTACAAAGGCAGCAAGTACCAAAGTCTGTGAGTTCATCCATTCCAAGTTGGGGCTCACAGACCTCACTTCTCACTGACTCTCCTAACATGGAGACTTCTACTCTTTTTCCTTAGTGTGTTTTTATCCCACTGGGTTTTGCATACTAAGGTTTTAATGAGGGAAGTTCTTCATGTTTCCAAGCTTGACCAGTCCCTACGGTCAAGCTTGAGGGGGAGTATTGAGAGGAAGAACCAATAAGAAGAAGAGACACTGGTCAGAAGAAACAAAGAGAAAGATATTCCGTGCAGTCTTGCTGTGTAAGGTATTACCTTGACCTAACCTGCCTTGGAAGGCAAGGAAAGATAGGGAACTCGTGCACCTTGACCACCAGAGAGAAAGAAGACCATTGGGGATCAGTTTGACTGAGTTTGAATATGGAAATGGACAAAGTCACATGTTCTGGTTAAGGGAGAAGACTGTTAGGAGATGTCACTTTCACATTGGGCAAAAGCAGATTAGTTTATAGTTTCTCTTTTGTTTATTCTTTGTGTCACTGTCTCTGATCTCTCTCTGGACTCTCTATTTAATTGTAAGCAAGCAGCACAATTAATCTAAGGAGTAAGAATCTCCCTTTTCTCTCTACAATCTCTCTCTCTCTTCATTCTGTCCAGAAATGTGTTCTTGAGTTCATCTCTCTTGTTCTTCACTCATTCTTAACCAAACTCGACCATACTCTTCTATTCTCATCATAATTTCATAATTTCATAATTCTAACACCTAGGGTTCCTAGGAAAACTATTAAACAAATAAAACAATAAACAATTGGGAGAGTGAGTCCAAAGGTGAGAGTGAGTCCAAATGGTCCCCAACTGTCCAGGAACAGGCGAGCCAGTCTTGAGAGTGACAGGTCCTAATGGGTCCAAGGCTGGTCTCCTTATCCTCACATGTGATTTTAGCTCCTATTCAAATTCAAATTGCCTTAGGCAAGTTAAGGGCTAACTTTCGGACTCCCTCTTGCTTCACACTCTCCTTTTCATGTCTTACACGTCAAGCTTGAGTCCTAGGTTGTAGACAACCTTGCTTCCCAAGTCAACTTAAATTCGACCTTCTCCTCACTTACTCTTGCTTCATCTCAACACTCCCCCTCAAGCTTGACCATAGGGACTGGTCAAGCTTGGAAACCATGAAGCATTCTCTCATTAAAACCTTTAGCTTAGAAAAACCACTTGGGAGAAAACTCTGCCAAGGAAAAAGAGTAGAACACCTCATGGCTAAGAGGATCAGTGAGATGGCATGTCCATGAGTCTAAGCTTTGGATGAATGAACTCACACACCTTAGAACTTGCTGCTTCGGTGAAGATATCTACCAACTGATCTTCACTTCGAGTGTAGCAAGGCAAGATAATTTGCTGCTCCACAGCTTGTCTGACCTTGTGACAATCAACTTCAATGTGTTTGGTCCTCTCATGGAACACACTGTTTGATGCTATGTGAATTGTTGCCTGGTTGTCGCAGTGCATGGTGATGGGAGTTGTAGTCTTTATGCCCAAGTCTCTTAACAAGTCCATGATCCAAATGAGGTCACTAGTAAGCTTCCTCATTGCTCTATATTCTGCTTCAGCACTTGAACATGACACTATCTTCTGCTTCTTGCTCTTCCAGGTGACTAAGTTTCCTCCAATGAAGGTACAATAGCCTGTTGTAGACCTCCCGTCTACCCTATCACCAGCCCATCTGCATCACAATACCCCACAATCTCTGTGTTCTTGTTACATCCCAGCCATACTCCTTGTCCTGGTGCCTCCCTTAGGTATCTCAAGATCCTCTCTGTTAGAAAGAGAGATTTTAGAGAGAGTTTATTTCTGGAGAATGAAGAACATGAAGAACAAGAGAGAGAGAGAGAGAGAGAGAGAGAGAGAGAGGGATTTCGAAATTGTAAAAGAGAGAGAAGGAGAGAAATGGTTTCCTTAGATTAATTATGTCTGCTTACAGCCTTTAAATAGACAGAATACACAGAAGCAAGTTGACAAGGAAATACAATAAACAAATGAGAGAGAACAAGACAAAGGGCTCTTGCAGCTGAAGTGAAAGTGACAGCTCTTAACTGGTCCCCAATTGATTCTCTGCCTCACCAGACCAGATCAGACCTGTGACTCTTCCTCCCAACGTCTCTCTTTGCTTCTGGACAAGGAAATATGTTCTCCAGACCCTTTGAATAAATTTTTGGTCAAGTTCCCTCTATTTCTTTCCTTGCACCCTAAGTTAGGTCAGAGACTGTATGGTCCAATTTTCTTCTTCATCTCGGATGCTCCTCTTTCTAACTTCTCATCTCTTTGTCATTAATTCCTTCATGTCAACACTCTCCACCATGTTCCAGTGATGCACCTTTGTGGGTTTGCATATATTGACTGACTTGATTAACAGCAAAGCACACGTCTGGTCTGGTGATGGTAAGATAGACGAGCTTTCCAACCATTCTCCTATATTTTCTGACATCTTCTTATGGCTTCTCTTCAATATCCCCCTTGTGAGAATAGATAGATTTAAGTGTGAGGGAGTTGTAGGAACAAAGTATGGTCGATTTAGATGGAAAAGAATGTAAGAAACCAGAGAGAATGGAGGAGAATACTATGGAGAGTATGAGAGTGTTCTTGAGAGTGTTCTTGAGAGAATAAGAGATTCAAAGGGATTTTCGTGAGATAGAGAGTAAACAGAGAATAAAGTGACTTAGAACAGAGAATAATGAAGAAAAGAGGACTCCTCTCCCTTGAATCAATCAGTTACATGAACTGCCTTTAAATAGGCAGTTTGCATACATTAAATTAATCTAAATCTATGAGGAAATAAACAAATACTTTTGTTGTATTTCTGATGAAGACAAGAAGGATACAGCCAAGGAGAATCTCGACCAGAGGGAGTGAGAGTGACTGGAGGGAGAGATGGGCACGGTTTGGTTGAGTGAAAGTGACAGCCGGCTCATCCTCTTATGCACATGTGACTTTTATTCTAATTAATTCCCAACTTGCCTAAGCTGTCTCCAACGGTCTGATCTCTCTTTTAAAGTTCAAATCTGCCTAAGAATACTCAGCTTGACGAGTTCCCCATCTGCCTTGACTTCCAAGACACTCTAGGTTAGGATTTGATACTTGCGCGCCAAGACTGTACAGACAGATTCAAACTTGTTCTGGATGCTTTATCTTTGATGCTTGGTCTCTTCACAAAATGCTCAGGTATGATAACTCATCAGTTACAAGGCATCTAGGCTCATTTTATCAGACATATGACAGTAGCAGAATGCAATGACAATTTATGACATTAGCATAGACTAGACAACTCATCTAATCAAGCTACACAACTATGAATGTAACACATGACCAGGAAACTCTCCTAGGCCTCTAGCAATGCAACAAGACACACAGCAGGATCTAAGAAACTCGCCTAGACCATACAGCACACAAACAAATGAGATAAGACAAGAACAAGACAAAACAAAGCTAGAAATCTCCTAGAACAGTACACAGGCATCAAGCAACAATTTTAAGCAATAGCTATATGAATGCACAAGATTCAATTCAAGACAGCATGAGATAAAAAAACAACTAAATGCACATCACACAAGCTAATGGTTACTGGTTTCATCAAAACCATAGGGACTAGTAGCTTAGACCAACTTCTAAATGGATACCAGTCCACTATGATGGACTAACCAGACCATTAGCACAAGATAACAATGAAATGGATTGAACCAGATGCTATATAAGCATGCTAGCAAGCTTACTTACTCCTAGAACAATGCATACACAATGTTTAAGTATCATGGGACAGAAACTAGGTTCAACAACTCTAGTAACATTGAACTGTCCCTAAGATACTAACAACACACTCAACACAACCAGAAACAATTTAAGACAATTAAGAAAGCTCTTATTAGAGTTAAGGAAGTTAACTTACAACCAAGGAACCTGAGCTAGTTCCTTGAACCTCCATGGCTGTGAATCACTTGAATTTGAAGGGCTTGTGGTGTGGATTGACTGTCCAACACCTCCTCTTCTTGATTCTCTCCTTCTGGTCAAGGAGACAATTCAAACCCCTCCTGTCCTCTTGCTGGTCGTGGGTTTTGTTGGTCAGAAACAGAGCTTCAGCATGGCTGGCCAGAGAATGATTAGAATAGCTTAGCTTTAATGCTTCTTTAGTGACCTTTCTCCAAGAATGGTTTCTTCCATGGATTATCTTCAGCATTTTTGACCAGATGTGGTGGTTTGGCTTCTTCTTTGGACTCCTTGAAGCTACTGAAGTCGCCATTTCCTTTGAGCTCTTCATCTTAGAGAGTTTGGACCAGTGGACAATAGAATGTACCAACTGGTTTTGCAAGAAACAGAACTTGAAACTGGACCGTTGATGAAGCTTGCTGGACTGAGCTGAAGCTTTCTTGAGTTCGAGAGACTTGTATACTGTCCTATCTTGAGTTCTGGTGAGATTCTTCCCTCTTGGAAGACCCTTGGACCAGTGGATAAAGAGATGTAGAAGAAACTGTTTTGGAGACAGTTTTGAGAAGATGATGATTTACGGAAGCTATGAAGGTTCCAGGAGCTTGGAAGCTCTGATACCATGTGAGAATAGATAGATTTAAGTGTGAGGGAGTTGGAGGAACAAAGTATGGTAGATTTAGATAAAGAAGAATGTAAGAAACCAGAGAGAATGGAGGAGAATACTATGGAGAGTATGAGAGTGTTCTTGAGAGAAAAGAGATTCAAAGGGATTTTCGTCAGAGAGAGAGAGTAAACAGAGAAAAAGTGACTTAGAACAGAGAATAATGAAGAAAAGAGGACTCCTCTCCCTTGAATCAATCAGTTACATGAACTGCCTTTAAATAGGCAGTTTGCATACATTAAATTAATCTAAATCTATGAGGAAATAAACAAATACTTTTGTTGTGTTTCTGATGAAGAAAAGCAGGATACAGCCAAGGAGAATCTCGACCAGAGGAAGTGAGAGTGACTGGAGGGAGAGATGGGCACGGTTTGGTTGAGTGAAAGTGACAGCCGGCTCATCCTCTTATGCACATGTGACTTTTATTCTAATTAATTCCCAACTTGCCTAAGCTGTCTCCAACGGTCTGATCTCTCTTTTAAACTTCAAATCTGCCTCAGAATACTCAGCTTGACGAGTTCCCCATCTGCCTTGACTTCCAAGACACTCTAGGTTAGGATTTGATACTTACGCGCCAAGACTGTACGGACAGATTCAAACTTGTTCTGGATGCTTTATCTTTGATGCTTGGTCTCTTCACTGTTGAACAAGAGGGGTTCACTTGATAGAGAAAGATTAGAGGAATGGAGAAGGTTTGGAATTGGGGTGTCCGTACATGTCCGTACAGTTGGCCGTACAAGGCCGTACAAAAGTTAACCCGGGTGAACTTGGTCGAAAGTTACCCGAAGGTAAATGTAACTCGACCAAAAGTTACATTTACCATTTACCACCCCGAGTCAAGATTGGTTCGCGGATAAGGAAGACCAAAAGGAAGAGCTGTGGAAAGGCTGGCTCATGTGGCTAAGAAAGGAAGAGCATCTGGTCAAGATGCCTTTGGCATCTCACGTGTGAAGCTTCTCGTCCAAGTATTTGAATTAGGTGCCTAAACGAGCCTTGACTCCACACGCTTAGTCTTCTATCCGTTGAAACCTTATCCCCTTGTTCCCTAAGCTTTCCTCTATATATTGTAACCCTCTTGTCGAAACATTAATCAATCAAGCAACTCATTTATTTTATCTTAGTCTCTCTAGTCTCTTCGGTTCATCCGAAATGGCTTCCTAGATCCAAATCTCTTAAAGTCTCTTTCTTTAGTCTCGAATCCTCTAAATCTTTTCTTCCTTTCTTATTCTACTCAGATTCTACTCAGATTCTACTCTAGATTTCATGGTATCAGAGCCAGGTTCACTTGAATCTGGGTTTGTTTGAGTTCGTTCATACAAATTTTCATCCTTTTGTTCTAGAAAGTTCAAGTCTCAACCTTTTTGTTCCGGGAATGGAGAATACGAAGACTACAGTCATTCCAGTTACCCTCAAGGGAGGAAACTACCTGCTTTGGTCTCGTGTGGTGAAGACAGCCGTGGGAAGTAAGGGTCTTTGGAGTCACATCCTTGAGAGTGAAGCTCCAAAAACTCATTACTCGTGAAGGCGACAAAGAGGTGGTGGTTTGTGATGAAGTGAAGTGGATCCAGGAGGATAACCTGGTGATATCCATCCTCCAGAGCTCACTGGATCCGTCGATCTTGGAAGCCTACAGCTACTGTGAGAAAGCTAAGGACCTATGGGAAACACTCCAAAAGGTGAATGGAAACATCTCAAACCTCACCCCGGTGTTTGAGATCAAGAGAGCTATCAACAACTTAGCCCAAGAAGACATGGAGTTTACCAAACACTTGGGAAAGCTTAGAGCTTTGTGGTCAGAACTTGAGATGCTGAGGCCTAGTACTACTGATCCGGATGAGCTTAATGAGAGACGTGAGCAATACAAGATCTTTGGCCTATTGCTTACTCTCAATGCTACCTACAACAATCTCATTAAGCACATCCTTAGATCCGAGAAGCTCCGAACTCTTGAAGATGTTTGTGCTCAGATCCAGAAGGAACAAGGGTCTTTAGGGCTCTTTGGAGGGAAGGGGGAGCTAACTCTGGCAATCAAGCCGAGGTGCCTCAAGCAAACAAAGCTCACAAGTATGAAGACCGGAGGTTCACTGGAAACTATGAAGAAAGGAGGTTTGGGGGAAACTGTGATCATTGCAAGAGGAATGGACACAAGAAGAGCCAATGTTGGATCATCCATCCTCACCTCAAGCCGGCCAAGTTCATGAAGGAAAGGGAGGCTCGTGCAAATGTCACTTATGGTACAAGTGATCAAGCTGGGGCAGGAACCTCTAACCGAGCCAATGAAGCAGAAGGGCGTGAAGGTGGTGAGAGCAAGGCTTTGGTGACCTATACTGCCCATCAGCCACAACCCAATGAGCATGAGTTCATCCGCCGATCTGAGATGGATGCTCTCATCAAAATGCTCAAGGATAATGGTAACAATCTTGGTACTATTAGTGGGTACTCATTTGGAGCATATAGGATTGCTAGTACTGCTAAAACTGATAATGCCTACACCCATTCTAGGATGCTTGGTCAATCTCACACTGCTCATAACATGTCTAAACCCTTGATAGTAGATTCAGGTGCATCTCATCATATGATCAGTGATATTAGTCTTATTAGAGACATTGAACCTGCGCATGGACATGTAATGATTGCTAATGGAGATAGGATACCAATAAGAGGTGTAGGCAAGTTGAAATTGTTTGACAAAGAATCTAAAGCTTTCTATATGCCTGAGTTTGCTTCAAACTTACTTTCTGTCAAGAAGTGTACCACTGATATGCATTGCAATGTTATCTTTAGTCCTAATGATGTGAAGTTTCAGGATATTGAGAGCAAACGGTTGATTGGGCAAGGAGTAACCAAAGGAGACCTTTATATGCTTGAAGAACTTAGTTTTGTGCCTGATCATAATTGCTCGTTTACTTCTGTTCCTGTTTCTGTTTTAAATAAGAATGCTTTGTGGCATGCTAGACTAGGACATCCTCATGTTAAAGCTTTAAACTTAATGGTTCCAGGTGTTGTGTTTGAGAATAATGATTGTGAAGCTTGTATTTTAGGCAAGCATTGTAAGACTGTTTTTCATAAATCCACAACCATCTATGAACATTGCTTTGATCTGATTCACTCTGATGTTTGGACTGCACCATGTTTGTCTAGGGAGAATCACAAGTATTTTGTAACATTCATAGATGAGAAGTCTAAATACACCTGGATAACCTTGATCCCATCTAAAGATAGGGTGCTTGATGCATTTAGAAATTTTCAGAACTATGTGACTAACCAGTTTAATGCCAAGTTGAAAATTTTTAGGTCAGATAATGGTGGGGAGTATACTAGCCAAGCCTTCAAGCATCATCTATCTAAACATGGCATACTTCACCAGACAAGTTGCCCCTATACCCCTCAACAGAATGGAGTAGCCGAGAGGAAGAACATGCACCTTATGGAGGTTGCTCGGTCCATGATGTTTCAAGCAAATGTCCCCAAGAGTTTCTGGAGTGATGCAGTGTCTACAGCTTGTTATCTCATCAACAGAACACCAACGAGGATCCTGGACAACCAGTCTCCATTTGAAGTCTTGAACAAACATAGATCAACCCTGGATCACCTTCGGGTCTTTGGTTGTCTATGTTTTGTTCTAAGACCGGGAGAGTTGAGAAACAAACTGGAGACAAAGAGCACTAAGGGGATGTTTATAGGGTACTCACCGACTCAGAAAGGTTATAAGTGCTATGATCCTATAACCAGAAGAGTTCTGGTATCAAGGGAAGTGAAGTTCATTGAATAAAGGGGGTATTATGAAGAGAAGAACCAGGCAGAGTTAAAGGATCTTGCATCTGACAAGGCAGCTAACTTGAGGATCATACTAGAGAGTCTTGGGATTAATCTCTCCCAAGATCCTAAGACTGGAGGAGGACAATCACAAGGTCCCCCAACAATGAAGAAGAACAAGCTCCCCACTTCGACCATGAGGGGGGAAATGAACCAGAAGATCAACCAGAAGTTGGAGAGGACTCTGGTTCTCATGATCAAAGTGTGGAACAAGAGGAAGAAATGGTGAACGAGGAGGAAGAAGGATCAGTCTAAGATGGAGGTCAGAACCAAGATCAAGAACCGGCTGTTGAACAACAACTAAGGAGGAGCACTAGGATCAGGAATCCACCAACCAATTGGGTGAACACTAGAGTGTATTATAATGCTCAGGCAGTAGAGCATCCTGCTCAAGTTTCCTACTCTCTTGCCCACTATCCTGAAGAGCATTGTGTCTTCATGATGAATCTGGATGATAGCTACATTCCTCGGTCTTATGAGGAAGCAATGAAGGACAAAGAATGGAGAGAGTCAGTAGGAGCTGAAGCAACCGCAATGATCAAGAATGATACTTGGTATGAGAGTGAATTACCAAGAGGGAAGAAGGCAGTGTCTAGTAGATGGATGATGAGGCCATAGAACCATACATCAACATCCCAACCCTAAGACAAGCACCAAGAACAAGATCAGGAATCAAAGGGGTGATTGCAAGCTTCTGTGAAGCCATTGAAGGATTGTTTGCCAAGGCTAATATCAACCCCAACTTAGATGACATCACAAACCGTCTAGACAAGCTCTCCATTTCCGGATCAGAGGCAACAAAGACTCAACATTATGCTATACAAGTCGTTCCAAAAGATGATGTTATTCTATGGTCAATCCTCCCACATAAAGAGATGGTTTCCTTATTCACCATCTCTCCCCTTAAGTGAAACGGTGAGTTTAGGAGTAAGAGACAAGCCCCAAAACGACTACACTTCAAGCTTGTCTTGATGTGATCATGGACCGGATCACTAAGGAGAACAAGGAGAGTCTAGATGAGCCACATGAACCCACATTGCACCAGCAGCCTGGTGATGATGCTCTAGCCATTCCAGAAGGTCCCATGACTCGTTCCAGAGTCAAGAAACTTAAGGATAATGTTGTTGGATTACTCACTTCACATCCACAACAAGAAGAAAGTCTTGGACAAGGTTTGATCCGAGATGTCTTGATCACCATTCAAGCCATCTCTACATCAAGCTGAGTTAGTGTCTAGGCAAGACACTTGGTGCGTGCTCTTTTCCTTGCTTTTGGTTTTGTCCCACGAGGTTTTCCGGAGGAAGGTTTTTAACAAGGCCACAACTTGTCTTCACATCACTTAGGCTCTAACTCGGTCCAAGACTAAATAAGTTTACATTTTATTTCATTTTAAAGCTTATGTTATCTTTAAACTATAGTTTTCCTTTTTACTTATTTCCGAAACCCTAGAGAGCATGTTCTCTGGTTTCTCCTTATTTAAACGGGTCTCTAAAACCTATTGTACTCAAGCATCTTTTAATCAACGAGTTTTGTTTCTCCTTGACGGCTCTCTCTCTAGAAAAGTTGTCGAGTTTCTTCTGGTGTGTAGTATCCAGGAACCTAAGGGTGTTTGCTTGGTGTGTTATATCCAAGTTATTCATCTAGGAGTATCAAGAGATCTTATCATCCCTCTTGTGTCACCAATCGATCCACAACCTTGAAGAACTTGAGTCTCTGATTCGTTCTTGCAAGGATCTATCCATCCCCTGAAAGTTTATAAGAGTTCAGGCCGTGGGTTATGTGAGAAGCTTCAACCTCAACAGGTTCAGACTGATCTTGTAATAACAAGGAGAAAAGAAGACTTGATGAGAGAATAAGATTATGGAAGAGACTAAGAGAATAATGAGACTAAAGAGAGATTCGTGAGACTTGATGAACCAGAGACTAAGAGAGTGAAGAACAGAGATTTAGAACCCAGAAAAGAATAGGAAGGAGGAGGGGAAACCCCACTCTCTCACTTGATTTGTTTACAATCGATAATGAGGCCTTTATAGGCAATACAAGAAGAAAACATTAACCTATATCTAAGGGCTGATAAAGCCTGAGAGAATGGACGGTTTAGATGAAGTCAGATGGTCTTCATACATGCTGGAGACAGCCTGGGCGCGCCTAGGAAAGCTTGGCCAGGAATAGGCCAGTAATGCACATGAACCTGGCCAATGATCAGTCCAAGTTCATTCCTTCTTTTGGATAAGAATCTTGAGAGCATATTCCTCTTATCCATCTCGTCCCAAATGATCCCTTGCCTCCTTAGCTTCAATCAATCACAAGGGATTCGAATTGCTTCGGTTTAAAGTGAGCAAACCGAAGACAAACCCGAAACTGCTTTATTTCTCGACCGTACGGACTATGTACAGACCACCCGTCCGTACACCATGACCCGGATTTTGCACATTGCCCAAACTCACCCAAAAGTTGAACCAGGAAGTGTTTTGGGTCGACCCTGTCCGTACAGTCCGTACAAGGCCGTACAGGCCGTACGACTGTCCGTACAGTCGACCCTATTTATGCACTTTCGCCCAATGGCTCCCAAATCTTCCCAAACACTTCCTTCTTGATCATAAGCCCTTCTTGAACCTTGTTCTTGCTCAGCATAAACTCCTGGACCCTCTTTAGTCCTTGATCAAACTTCTAATGGGTTTTGGCCCTAACTTTGCGCATGGCCTTTAGTGGTCCATTTCTCTCTTCAGGTTTAACACTCCCCCTCAAGCTTGACTCTATAGATCCTGAGTCAAGCTTGGAACCCTGAAGTCACTCCTCATTAAAAACCTTATGAGAGAAAACCCTCCTTAGGGATAAAACCCTCATAAGGAAAAGAGTAAGCTCCTTCAAGGCCTAGGGATTGGCCATTGAGCCTTTGTGCCTTAGAACCAGTGTGGTTGGACACAAAGGACTCTGGATCGTGGCCTAAACTCGTGCAGCCAACAACACAAAGGCTTGAACCCTCATAGAACTCGGCTTGACCTCTTCATAGACCCAAAACAACCTCATTTGGTCGAATGTAAAGTTTTTGGGTCGACTTGGTCCGTACAGATCCGTACGGTCCGAGTACATCCGTCCGTACCAAATCTGTATGGCCTCGCCCTAACTTTACACATAATCATCTTCAGTGAGGTTCAAGCACTGGTAATGTTACCTGATACATTATCCCAAAGGTGCATCAGTACTTATCAAGTATATCCACAAGAAAAAGAAACTTAAGCACACCTCAAATGAATGAAACCAAACCAGAGATTCTAGCAACTTAGACATTCTTCTAAATGAAGCAAGATATCAATGATGGTTTCTACTAAGGCAATAGCACTAGAACGGCTCATTTAACAATCAGAACCAATCTATTCAAGCATTTAAGAACCATTTCGAGTTTAAGAAATGATGAATGACTTGTACTAGACTAAGTTCAAGTTACTTCCCTTTTGGTTAGATGAGGAGTGACTGCCTTGTCACTTGAATCCCTCACACTCGGCCAGATGCAACCTCTTCATGGCAACACCAACTCTGATGGGAGGTTGTGTGGAACCTTCAGCTTCAATTTTCAATCACCTCACCACAGAGGCCGCCTTGAAACTGAGCTTTCATGGACACACAACCAAGACTGCTCTGAACAGTCTCTTTGCATAGACACGCCACTGCCTAGACCCGGTTAGATGATCCTTTGTTGAAGTCCTTGCACGGCTTGATACTGGACCATGGATCATGTACATTTAGACTCCCCCTCAAGCTTAACTCTGAGACTATGGGAGGAGCTAAGCTTGTGAACGATACAAACCATCCATGGCCTTATGACCACCAGTCTTCTTGACTTTGTGATGTCCTTCTTCTTGTGAGTTTACTCTCTTCCTTAATAGGAACTAGGGTGTTTGAATCACCATAGAGAGATCCTCACAAGATACTTTCTCTCCATTGCATGACCCATTCTCTATACACTCCTTGTATTTGAATGGCCTGATGGGTCCATGGAATGGAAGATTAGCATGTCCTTTGTTCCGTTTGCTTTAGATCATCGGCCTCCTCATGACTTTGGTGATGATCTTCATTGCAGCACCCTCTTGGTGATGCTTTTCTTTACTTGTCTACTGTCCTCTCTACACTCTCCTGATATGTAGGCTATGGTGACTTAACCACCATGGACAGAACCGCAAGGCAGCTCTCCATTTGTCACAACATCCTCTCTACACTCTTTGGAGTAGGCTATGGACTTCCCATGGAATGTTGGTAATGGGCAAAGTCAAGGTCTTAGGAACCATCAGACTTTACAAGACTTGATGTCCTTACCCTTGTGAGTTTTGGCTCTCTTCCTTATACCAGGAACTATTGGTGTTTGAATCACCTTAAGAGCCCTCACAAGGTAGTCTCTCATTGTATGATATCCCACTCTACACTTCCTGTAGACTTTGGGACTTACATGTCCAAGTGGTATCATACAATGGTATCAACCTCTCATTGCATACTCAATCACACTACACTTCCTGTAGTTTGTGGACTGACACATCTAGTGATGATATGCAATGGCATTAGACCTTTGTCTTGTCACTTTGATTTGGTTTGTCACTTTGATTTGGTTTGTCACTGTAACACATCTTGTGGACCTAACATAGCCACAACACAATGCAAGATTAGATCATCCCATTGGGACCAAACCAAGATCACTCATCCGGTTTGATCACCAATGCCTCAACAAGCTAAAGAAAACTTGAAACCAGCAGACCACAGAGCAAGACAGGGCAATTTAAACTTCTCTAGATGCAATGCAAGCTTGAAACACATCACTTGCAACTAGGCTGGAATTTTAGATGCACCATATATGAATGCAACAATCTTAGACAGCAACTATAAGAATGCAACAGATTCAATCCT
>CAJHQP010010202.1:0-19449 GCA_905132765.1 Moricandia arvensis
TAGTAGATTTTTTATAATAAAAATCTCTCTTCATATAGGTTATCACAGTGGTGGTTCAAGTGATTGTGCCTCTCGGCCGATCCTGACACAAAGCTCATTCTCTTAGAGCCATCAATGATCACATCAGCAACAGCAAAACTTTTACGTAATAAAAATCTTCATTCATTTCTCCAACTGGGTAGTCTATGCTGCTTATTGCCGCTTCTTCATATCTCTTTCAGGAACCCTTCAAATGCGCAAAAAAGTCAATCAAACTTTGAAATTTATATTACATTTGGTCTTCTTTTTTACCTTCAAATGACTTTTTGAATGAATTTCAGGTTATATGGTTCTTGGTTTTTAACTATATGTCAACATTTTTATTTCTAAGGAAAAATACTTAACTTTTTGGGGATGGCTCTAGAATGAGAGTGTGACCTCGTTGAAGATAACCCAATTCAGACACGTAACACAACACTTTTGTAACCAAGTGCATCTGTTTTATTGTCGCATATGGATTTTGACATTATTTGTTGTTACGTCGTTATCAGAAAAGAGTTAATGAATACCTTCTTGTTTTGAAACACAATTATTTAATGAATATCAGATTCGACATCTGAAAGTTTATCTTAGGATGAAAGAATTATTTTCACTTATATGGGAATCTCATCACTCACTAGATAAAATGGTGAATATGTGAAAGTTTAACATTGAAAAGTTACCAAACGACTAATTTATGAAGACACGTCAAAATGATATCTATGTAGAGTTGAGCATAAATGTAGTTAAATAGTATATTTATTGAATTTCATTTTAGAGAAAATACTTAGAATACTCTTAAAAGTTTATATCTTAAAATAAGCTATAAGAGCCAAATGACCAAAATAGACTAAACTAAGGAGGTAAAAATAATTTATATTTTAGATTCAATTAAATTCTAAATTTTTAGGGTTTAGATTTAAGAAATGAGTTAGGATTTTTATATTAGGATTAAAATTGAGGGTAAAACATTCAAAGTAAAAAATTTTAAAATTATTTTAAAAACAACATGCAAAAAATATTTATATTTAAAAACAACATGCAAAAATATTTATAATTTTTTGGGGGGGGGAGTGGTGTTAGGAAGATTACCCTTCATTTTGTTCATACATTGGTACATGTTGAAAATAAAATGTAAATGGATATTCTTTAAAATATATTTCATATACGATTTGTTATTCCAGAATTAAAAACTAAATTTTCAAAATTTGTCAGATTCAAACTTTAAATTTTTTTGTTATATTATATTATCATGCGAGATTAATCAAAAAAATATTTGAAACTAAGAGAAACCTGTTCTAATCGTGCTCACTGTATTAATATTATAATTGTTTATCAGTTTTGATTTTAACTAAACTTACATTAAAGACTATTGAGAATTATTCGATCTTTTCACATAAATATTTTCAATTATTATTTTTTGAATTTTTTGAACATAATTGTATAAAAGGAGAAAAAACTTTTATCATTCATGTTGGACATACCCATAAGCGATGATTTGACTGAACTATCTAATTTTGAGATTAAAACACACACAACAATCCTTTATGTTTCTTTACTTTATAAACATAACAAGATATTTATTTATGTCATTCGTTTTCATACCCTTAATGTATTATCACTTTATTATCTGTTTCGCTTTGTCTAATGTATTAATGAATGTATATAGGCCAGAATTTTCATCTCTGGTGGCCGGTGGTCTTGTGCCGCGGGGTTACAAATTCCTTTTTGTTTTTCTTTTGTTTTTGCTTGTATATAGTTTTTCGCTAGGGCGATCTAAACTTCCGCGTAGTTGGATTATCTACCTCCGCAAGGCGAAGTTTTGATGTGTTCCTCTCTCATCTAATCAAGTAGTTTGTTGCACTGTATCCGACGATACTTCTAATTTCTATTTTCTGAACTGATTTTTTACATGTATTAAAAAACTTAAGATAATTATATCCTCTAATTACCATTCATAAAAATTTACACGATTAAATATATTTCAGCTTAATTTTTACAAAAACATACCAATTCTAACTCTGTTTTGGTTTAACAGGAAATACATAAAACCTCTATAAATTCAATAAAAGTATTTATTTATATTTTTAAAACTAGTTTTTAGTTTTAAAGGAAAAAATATATAATTTAATCATTAATATACAGTTGTTAAATGTTATATATTGAATTTCATTTTATTTCTACAGTTATTTATATACCTTTTTTTATACATCTTGTTACATGCTATAACTGAATACCCAAACAAAAATTATAATGTAATTCAATAAGATAACACGTCTAAAAAATTAAAATAAAAAAAATCGAGATATTATATATTTACTATTAAAAATTACACATAGTAATTATTAATTATTATTTTAATGAAAAAATATATATACCTAAGAGTTTTTAGACTATTGTCATCTTCATCATCTTACCGAAATAAACATATTTTACACAGTCCAACTTAAAATCAATTTTTTTATTTAATCTTTATCATGTTTATTAATTAATTTACCAAATATTTAAATTTATAGAGTTTATATATTCAATTATATCATTTCTTCTTAGCATATTTCGAAGTCTGTATAATGAATGAATAATGAGCATGTTCCATCTCACTATATTCAAAATATCTAAATGAAGTTGTTCTCACCTATTCATACACATCTTTTGTGTGAGGTAGAACACTTTATAACTCTGTTTATCATTCAAATGGAGGCTCTATCTTATATCCAAATGTAGTTACATCCATTAGCTATTGACTAAATTCTGTGCGAATAAATTGAAAATCAAATCTTCCGACATTTTTTAATTATATGTGTTAAAGACTAACTTGCAGTGAGTATACTCGCATCGGAGCTCCTGGCGGAAATAACACAATATGACATAGCAAAGAGTTAATAGGGTGTCATATTAAATGAGCCTCAAGTTCCGTCAAGTGAGAACTTACAGAATCGGATCTAAATATCTTACTGGAATGAGATATCTTGACTAAAAGTGAAAAACCTCCTGCTTAACTGATTCGATTTGAAGACTTTGATCTACTTATTATTTTGTACAACTCCATATCATATGTCTCTGAGTGTGTATATAAAGAGAACTCTATAACAAACATCACAGTGAGACTAGGCTCACTCAAGAGCGTTATCTTGAAAGTAAATACCCCAGATCGTTTAGAAAAGCATACAGTTAGCGAGACAAAATCGAAGAATGAAGACATAGGGCACACTCCGAGTTCTCTGTTGTATGTTTCTCCGTGGTCGATTTCCGTGGAGCATAACCCACGTCTGGTCATTCGAGACACAAGTCTCCGGAAATTGTGACTTTCGATATTGAATCCAACTTTCAGAAAAACAGCATTTCATGCTTGTGTCTATTGTACTATACGCCCTAAGAGACTGTTACATCTTGATTCGTACAACTAAAACTGGAAACGTGTCGCAATTAGTGCTATGGTAAACGTTTTGTTAGTTTGATAATAATAAATAATGGTGATATGTTCGTAAGCGTGCTGGTATAACTAGAAGTGAGTGGCTAATGTTCACACATGCGTCTCAATACGAGAATTAAAAGTAGTATGTTCAGACGAATTAATAAGATAATACAAATTGAATACATACTCACTACTATTTTCAAAATAACTTTATATCTTGTCTCCACAAAAAACATAATGATAAACGAGTGTGGTATGAGTCTCCACAACCACACATGAGAAACATAGCAATCATCCATATAATAGCATAGTGAACTTTGATAGTTTTATATTCTGTTATTCTTTAACGATATAAATACGATCGTAAGAGATTCTTATTAGTGGTAATTTAAAGTAATGTATAACGTATAGTGTTTCAATGCATTCATTTGCTAGGTTTATTAGATTTCTTACGATGAGAGATTATAGCGAACGCGATCGTTTTCTGTTGAACCAGAGTATGCTTCGTGACGTATGCGTATTTAAACTGTTTGAGGAAAAGAGAGAAGGAAGCAATCTCTATACCTACAGACATTTTAGTTATATGCGTGCTCAGGATCTACCACACAATTCGCTATCAATTATGACTAAATCAGTGCTCTAATTTGATCATAAAATTCAGATCATATACTACTATAACCTCCTTTAAAATACTCTTAATCTACATTAATACAGGAATAAATGACATTTGATTTGTAATATGAAAATACGGATATCACACACACCACACACCACCACACCTCTCCATAACTTAATGATAAACTAATGAAAGTCATATCGTATTAGATTTAGCAGCGTCTGAGTTTATAGACAGATATTTAACCTCGTTATGATTCATTTTACACATTATACCAATATGAAAGAAAGCGATTATACAAATATGATCGAAGGTGTCTCTCAAAGAAAGTGTAAGACCTAATATGAATAAGTATCTAAATAAAAATTACTCTTCAAACAATTTAGTGGAGACTAAATGAGCTTAAAATATTAAATATATTCTAAATTATATTAAATAGAGAAAAACCCAATTATTTCAGTCATAAGGTAATAAACCATACACAAAAATAAAAAGATAGCATACCTAATCCATTGAATTATAAACAATATAATATTACGAATAATTCTAACAAAATAAACAGATGATTTATATCATCCTCAAATTTAATGTATGTGGTGATACTCAAATTTATATATCTCTCTAGTGTTGCTGTTTTTCAACATTTTATGACGAAAACATCAACAAATGTAACTCTCCTATATCTGCAACGGTTGTATATCCAAACTATGTCACAACAAACAACATTATTCATAACCGACTTAGTATATAAAGGATGATGAGCTAACCACCAGTGTCCAAGTCCAAAATAACCGATTGTTTATTGACATAAAAGTGAGTTAGAAGATACCTTCTGCTCGAGCGTGTCCGCACTGGTACATATAATTATAAGTATTAAGTCATTAATCCACATTGGTGCAGAAGCAAGAAAGCCTCACAGTATTTCTCGCGTGCTCTTCACCAGTAAGATTGAGAACGCAATTGCCGATATATTCTATATCATGTATATGCAGAACTCCATATCGCGATGCCAAGTGGAAACACCACCCCAGAGTTTGAATTTTAGAGACTGTTTTCTAAATAAGTCGTCTCAGTTTTTCAAGAGCTATCTAACTGGTGTTTTGGCGAAGTGCCGTCTATTATATGATCGTAAATGGCTATGTATGGAATCAGAAACAAAGTTAGACTGAACAATGCTCGTGAGAAATATAGAAGCGTGATAAAGATGAAATATGATTATTATGTTATATCATATAATATATAAGAACGAAATTCACTAGCAAAAGAAGTGAACGATAATATAGATGATAACTGGATTTACCGATGTGTAAAAGAAAATGAGTGAGAAGAAGTTTGAGTGACATATAAAAGAGTGAGATTTTGAGAGAGACCTATGAAGTGTAAAGAGAAGCGTAGCGAAGACTAGGAAGATGTGATGAAAGCATACACGTGAGTTTGTTTCTCGGTGAGTTATATAATGCACCGAGACTGGACTCAGCTACTACTATAGAGTGATAATAATATTCACTATAATTGTGATGTCACTATCTCTCAGATACACAAAACAAATGAAATGATACAATGATAGCTGTCTGAAGTTGCCATGATTCAATGTCATTGAGTGAGTATATATAAGAGATAGCGAGTATAAAAATATTTAGCTACATTTAGATTTTTATTGATTCAAAACGACATATGGGTTAACTCGATTTCCGCAAGAGTACAGGATATGTGAGAGATTAAGTATCTGAAAGAGTCCTAAACACTAAACACCTCATTACAATATTCCAATGGAAGAATTTAGTAAGAAACACACTATAAGGATAAAATCGAAACCGTTGAATCAGTTGGAGTATAAAGGTATCTAATATGAGGCTAACACTGCGCTAAACCAAGACCGTTTTAATATTGCGCTTAGAGAGTTTCGCGTAAACCACCTACAGCAAACCATTAATCTTAAAACCTGTATAAACGCTCATCGAGAAATGCAATCCTGAAACCCTTAGGGGTTATGATTTTTCAAGGGTTCAGGTTTACCCCAAAAAATTTAAAGTTTTTGGTGTTTAGAATTTAGTGATGTTTAGTATTTTGCTCCTGAACCACGCTCAGTGAGTGTAATTAGCTTGACCAAGTTAATATTATTACAGAAAATTTGCGTAAAATAGTACTTAATGCTCAATTTACCTGTTATATATACAGCTACCATATTTAACAATTAGTAAATTTTACAATTTTTTATGATCTAATACCATCCTCACTTTTCATTTTTAAAAAAATATGTGTGCGACTACAGACATTATATTGAGAGTACCATATCTATATGGGTTGCTCGTCGAAAACTCAGGTCCTGAGAGGCAGTAAAACGCGGTACGAGACGTGTGCTTCAAAAACGAGTACACGAGAGAAACACCTAGTAAGCGGTGATTGTTGTGTTGCCTGTTGGTGCGTAAAAATACAAACACCCAAATATTAGGCTCTCAAGGTGCGTGAGGTTCGGTATCCTGTAGAGAAGCTGTAGACGAATTGTGTAATCTTAAGTTTAGCGCATAAGAGTGTATGTGCCACATTAAGTGTTCCTTGTTAGCGTTAAAGTATTTTAGCTGAGACCCTAGACATATATTGGTAATGTGAGCTCTAAACGAACCGATAAGGCCGATACACTGCGTAGATATTCTAGTGTCCCACGGCTTTGGACTAATGATGTAGCACGGAAAAATGACCGGCCAATTATAAGCAGAAAACCCAAGTAACAGTGCGCGAGTGTCCGCTTAAGGTGCTATAAAGCTCTGCAGTCACGATGAAAGAGGGTGCTGGTAATCCAATCCTCGTTGTATAAGAACAATTTCTGCCAGCGACATATTCTAATTATCTCTGTCATAATATAATTAAGATACTCTCTTCATCTCACAGTCCTCTGACTTGTGAAGGATCGATACACAGTGATACTAAGTAATATAAAATACTCAGTTGAAGATTAAATGATTCTGAATGGGATATAGGCAAAGAAGATAGTAGATATGAGATAAAAAGAAGATATCTGCATGGTCCTAAGAGGAAGGTTTGGATTCTTGAAGACAAGTAATGAAGGAATAAATGCAAATCCAATGCGCAAAGATCCACGCAATTGTGGACCTTATTCTAACTTATCGTCTGTATGAGTCAGATTTTAAGATATTATTCATCCGTATATACTCAAAAGTGACCCAGTTTGACTTCTAAAAGTTCAATAGTTCCACCCCATTATTGAAGTCCCCGCAATGGATTTCACCACAGTGGGATATGCAAGTACGTCTGTGGAGAAGAACACAGACAAAATACATCTATTGAAGGATGATTCCAATAGGTTATATGTGTGAATTTGTGAGTTACACCAGCGAATACTCCGATTATATAAGGCTATTAAGCAATTCTGAACCCTATACGGTTCCCATTATCCTCGAAGATCACTTTCCACTGCAGATTCTGACTATTTTGGTCCGTTCCGGCCATGTACGAGAAAATTTTCATTACTTAATTCTAAGTTTCCATTTTGTCCTTCCCTCCATCTGCTTTCGTCTTCTCTTGGTAGCAGACTGTATATGATACAGAGTGTGCGAGATGGTGTGGTAGGTCCCCATCAAAGATGATTGTGTTTGCTCACTTCATACCACACAAAAATTTAGCAAAACATTAACCCAAACTACCTGCCACACTAAACTATATACCATTAGTACTCTATAAGGAGATTTTCTCTGATGTGAGTATAAAGAAAAAAAGAATTCCTGTTGCATAAGAGAGAAACAGGTATTCCCACACGATGATTGACTACAAGCTTGATACGAACAGAGTATGGAATTTACATCGGATCCTGAAAAAAGATACGAAAGCCAAACTGTCTATACGTTGTGTATATAAGTTGAAAGATTGAATACCCACATATAAGTGAATATACAAGCAGTCACACCAATAAGAGTGATGTGTTGGAGAATTATTTAGCGCTAGAGGAAGTGTAAGTGAGAAGAGTGAACCACAACAATATGTGTGGAGAAGACGAAAAATTTCATTTATCAGCAATGCTAACATATATATTTGAAATTTATTTTTAGAAATGATTATTTAAATGACATAAGTCATAAAGTTAATTTTTGGTGATGACATAGTATGAGTGTATCGCAATGAGAGTGTCTCTAGCTCAGAACATCAGAGAGCTTCACCAAACGACTATATAGCAAGCGAAACATGATTATTTATTTGCAAAACCAATCACCCAGTTTTTTTTTCAGTGTGCGATTCAATTTGTCGCCTTAATTGGCATCCAACTCAAAAATCTATATGACGAGTTTAATCTCCAAGTGCACTTGGAAAAGTATACCTCTTTTTTTTTTTTTTATGTCTTGATGTATGAAGACAAACAGATGTTTGGGTTTTCCTTATCCACCATGAGCATCCAGTATAATTGAGTCGCAAGGTCTGATTTGGGTGTCCAAACACATTATCTTCATTAAAAGTATTCCGACATAACAATTGTTGGAGTATTTGCACTCGGGTATGCGATCCATGCTATATGTCTATTCAACCGATTCTAAGTTTATCGACCACGATACTCACACCTGGGGCGATGAAAGCCAGACTTCAAGAGTGGCCGGATGAACACCAATTTGAAGCTGTGACACTTTAGACTTCTGTATTCTTAGAAAAAAACATGATAGGTTCGGGTAGTTTCATCTTCGGGTTCCTCTTTTGTCCTAATGGGTAATTCACACAAACAATTATGCGTCTTGACTTCTTTCATTTTCTCTCAAAATTCATCCAAAAAATTCAAGATTTTGATTTCAAACTTTGTAAGATTCATATAGACATAAAAAACTCATGATTCTTGGTCATTAATGAGTTGGTAGCATTCATGGTGAAGTTTTATGAGATTAGAGAAGTTAAACAAGTCATCTCATGAATTCAAGATATAAAATAATTTTTTTTTTCCAGATTTGTTCGTGAAGAAAACTTCTCTAGAAGTCTTCTTAGTCAATGCATAGGTTAGTTTTGCAATTGAATTTTTCTATGTTTTTTGTAGAAGACTTCCCTAGAAGTCTTATACTTTTCCTTAGTTAACAAAAAAAAAACAGGGAGAACCGAGAAGACTTCTAAAGAAGTCTTCTCTGGAAAAGTCAATATAGTCAATTGCAAAAGTAACCCAAGAAGACTTCTTGCGATAGTGAGAAGACTTCATGTGAAACGTAAGAAGACTTCTTTAGAAGTCTTCTATAAAAAGTCAAATTTTTGACAAACTTTGGTCAATTGCAAAACTAACCTTTTTATCTTAGAAGACTTCTCTAGAAGTCTTCTCTGAAATTTTCAAAAAATTTCAAAATCAAAAGTAAGCCAATATTTGCAAAGGAAGACTTCTAAAGATGTCTTCTGTAGAGTAGACTTCTTAAGAAGTCTTCCTTCATAAATTTGCAATTGCAAAAATGACCTAAACGGAAGAAGTGAGAAGACTTACATGGAAGTCTTTTAATGTTCTTTTTTGTAAAATTTGTTAAGTAACTTCAATGTATATTTTCTAAATTTTAAAAGTGTAAAATAACTTCAACAATATCAAGTTAGGTGGTTTACTGTGACTTATTATATCTTAAGATATACTTTTAATTTTTAGGAAATTTAAAATTATAATTTTCACTTAAATTTCCCACTTAAATTTTTCATTTCCCGCTTAAATTTTCATTTTCCACTTAAATTTTCATTTCCCGCTTAAATTTTCCGCTTCCGAGAAGACTTCTCCAGAGAAGACTTAACTTTTTCTAGTGAGACATATGTATTGTTTGATCTTTGGTGAATTTAACTAAGTTTTCTTGATAAATATTTTCTCTTAGTTTGTAATAAATTTGATTTTTTTTTTTTATGGTTTTGGTAGTATGGTTAAAATATTTAAAAGATCATTAACATTTTTTTTCAAATTGACAACATAATTCATAATTAAAAAGATACACATAATAATCATTAAATATACCATAAACAAAAAAATACAAAAATGATAAATAACATCTTCATGAGAGATTTCTGGAAGACTTATAGAAGACTTCTGGAAGACTTCTAGAAAGTCTTCTAGGGGTCTTCCAGGAAGTCTTCTAGGGATCTTCCTAAGAGTCTTCCGAAGTCTTCCACAAGTCTTCCGAAGTCTTCCACAAGTCTTCCGAAGTCTTCGAGGAAGTCTTCTAGGAAGTCTTCCAGAAGTCTTCCAGGAAGTCTTCCAGAAGTCTTCTAGGAAGTCTTCCAGAAGTCTTCTAGGAAGTCTTCCAGAAGTCTTTCAGGAAGTCTTCCTGCAGTCTTCCGAAGTCTTCTAGGAAGTCTTCCAGAAGTTTTCCAGGAAGTCTTCGAGAAGTCTTCCAGGAAGTCTTCCGGAAGTCTTCCAGGAAGTCTTCTCGAGGTCTTCGAGGAAGTCTTCCAGGAGTCTTCCGAAGTCTTCCAGGAAGTCTTCCTGGAGTCTTCCAGGAAGTCCTCCTGGAGTCTTCCAGGAAAGTCCTCCTGGAGTCTTCCAGGTTGTCTTCCTGGAGTCTTCCAGGAAGTCTTCCCAGAAGTCTTCCTGAAGTCTCCAGGAAGTCTTCTTGAAGTCTTCCAGAAGTCTTCCAGAAGTCTTCCAGGAAGTCTTTCTGAAGTCTTCCAGGAGTCTTCCTGAGGTCTTCCAGAAGTCTTCCAGGAAGTCTTCCAGGAAGTCTTCTAGAGGTCTTCCAGGAAGTCTTTCAGGAGTCCTTCAGAAGTCTTCCATAAGTCTTCCGAAGTCTTCTGAAGTCTTCCAGGAAGTCTTCTAGAGGTCTTCCAGGAAGTCTTCCAGGGTCTTCCAGGAGTCTTCCGAAGTCTTCCACGAGTCTTCCTAAGTCTTCCACAAGTATTCCAAAGTCTTTCTAAGTATTAGCTTCTTCTCCTTCATATCAAAAAGAAAATATCAGATTTTTAACCAAAGAATACTATCAAAAATAAAAGATGAATCAAAAAGGTCAAACCTTTAAACTTGTTAATGTCTTTAGAAGTTTCACCAATATAAAATGTTGTGTTATTTTCTTCTTCTTCATATCAAAAAGAAAAGGACAAACCTGTAACCATTGAACACTATCACAAACACAAAATATGAATCAAAAAGGTCATACATTTAATCTTGTTACAGTAAGTTGAATATACAAGTTCTTAGCATCTAACATATAAAACACTCCAAAAATACATATTCAAAATTTATAGATCTACCTTAAAAGGAATGAAAGATGACAACCATGTAATGAAAAATCTTCAAAAACAAGATAAATTAGTGAGAATACATAAGAGAAAAATGAGAAATGAATATAAAGTTAGGTGTTTTCAAGTCTAAAGAGATTAGAGTGAGGTTTGAAGAGTTTTAGAGTGAGAAACATTACTTTTGTTGCAGCCATTTGAGAGGAAGAAAGAGAATGTGTACATTTTCTTTATATATGGAGACAAAAATCTCAATTAAGTTAAATATTTTCGATATAAAAGACTTCCCGAGAAGTCTTCTAAGAGAAGACTTCCCAAATTATGAAGTCTTCTGGAAGTCTTCCAAAACCCTATAATCTAATACATGAGAAGACTTTTGGAAGACTTTGGAAGACTTACGGAAGACTCCCGGAAGACTTCGCATTAAGCGGGAAGTCTTCTAGTGATAGTGAGAAGACTTCTCTGTAAGTCTTCTGAGGCGAAAATGTTATAATGGTAAAACTGAATACATTTTTTTGTTTGCTCACAAGGAGTTTGTTGTATTTTCACTAGCCTTTTGGGTTACTTTTGCATTTGATTGAATTTAGGTTACACTTTTGCATTTGAAATCAAATTTTGAGTCATTTTAACAATTTCTCCAAATAGATTTAATTAATTTTTTTAAAAATATTTATAAAAAATTTAGAAACTCAACATCACTCCTTTAACACTAAATCTTAAACAATAATCAATAAAATGTAAACTCAAATGTTAATATATTTTTGATAGTGTTTATTTTTACAAAGTGATACTTAACTTATGCTATTTTTAGCAATTTCTCTTATTCGAAGCACATTCAGACCTTGATTCTTTTTCCCAAGATTTTGACGTATACTTTGCTTTTTCTTTTTTTTCTTTCATATAATCACTTTATAAATCATTCTATGTTTTGAATAAATAGATTTTTTCTTTATTTCAGGAAACTGTTTTTTTTTTTTAAAAACATTTTTTTAAACAAAAACAAAACCACTCCTTTTTATAGGTTTTCAACAAAATTGATATTAGTTTTTTACTATTTTCTTCATTTAACTTTACCAAAACATCATTTTTATATAAGAGAAAAAAGTTATCATACTTCTACATACAATCTCTTCTAATAATGTGTAGCAATGTATTTTCTATAAATAATGATATACACATATGCATTATTTATCAGAGATGTTTGTTATTTAATTTAAAATTATTTAAATTTTATTTAAGCTTTTAATAATATTTTCAATTTTTTTTATAAATGTTTTTTAGTAATTTGTCAATAGAGACTCTCTCTCGATTCTGCAGGCAACTAAAGTTTTTTCCCTTGCTAGTGGTCGTGAGAGAGCTCTTTTCGTTTCTTGTTTTGTTTTCTTCTCCCTAGAGCTTCATTTACCTGCTTGTTTCTCTCGTTTTAGTCTCCAAAGCATTTTAGATCTCTTAGTTCTAGATATGTTTGATTAGATCTTAAATGTGATACTCTA
The DNA here is from genome assembly GCA_905132765.1 of Moricandia arvensis. Classification (NCBI taxonomy): domain Eukaryota; kingdom Viridiplantae; phylum Streptophyta; class Magnoliopsida; order Brassicales; family Brassicaceae; genus Moricandia; species Moricandia arvensis. Next base: position 12,722 of record CAJHQP010010202.1, read on the forward strand.
AGCCTTCCAGCCGCTTTCATTTTTGTAGATCCACGGCGGTGCTTGGGCTTCTTTAGTCTTTCGAAATTGTGGTAGGTTCTCTCGAGGAGGAGGCGTGACGTTGAGGTGTCGTTTATGTAAGCTCAAGAATTTGAAGCTTGATAGGCTGTTGCAGTGGTGGAGTTTTGGTTTGTGCATATGTGTTACACATGGAAAATGATGTGTGACACACGCTTCCGAGAATAAAAAGGAAACATCAAGATGTGATGATGTGAAATATTTCCATGTTTGGTTGATGAAATATGGTTTAAATAAGCATTATTAGATTACAAATTGGAAGATTTGATGATGCTAAAATACAGAAAATAAAATATTAGATAATAGAAAAAGATTATTGGTTTTTCCTAGAATTAAATTAAGGCTTTTGACGTGATATACAAAGGAGATTTTGGAGTTTCAGAAAGTGAGTGATTTGTAGACGTGATCAACAGGGGTTGGTTCACGTAGTTGGGTGTGTTAGGAATCGATTCGTGTCGAGTCGTGTAGTTCGGATTAAATAAGTTTATAAAAAATTGTGTAAAAAATTTCTAATAAAAGAGATACGTGTTTTTGGAGTTATTTTGTACTTTGTGTTTTCGCTGAATCTTGTTCTACGGTTTAGCTCAAAATATGAACCATCGGGTGACTTCTCCAAACCTTTACACTTTCTTTTTTAAAAGTTAGTTTTCTCTCTCATGCATTTATCGACGGTCGTTTATGGCATCTTTAGCGTTTCAATCCAGCGTAGCTCCTCGACGGAAGTTTCCACTCAATTCACGACAGTAATGGTTTTAGTCGATGTGGTCAACTCCAGCGAGCCGCTCGGTGTGGATATTTTTCCTTTTGTCCCCATTTAGTGGTTTGATCTTGTTTCAAACTATCTTAATCTGTGTTGGTCTGAGTTTGTGGACCTTTTCACCTTAGTTTTAGCTGTATTTTTTTTTTCTATTTTCACATGTCTTGTATAAATTATATATATATAAATATGAAAGACTTTAAAAAAGCTCTAAACAGAAAATTCAAAACTTAAATGCACAAAATGTTTTCAAACACATTATATTTAGTAACATAAGTTAAGAGGTAAGAAAAACAAAAGCTAAACAAAATTATCAATCATGTTTTCTAGAATCTAAACTGTTTATCAAAAATATGAAACCAATTTTTTTTTTTAAATGAAGGCTAAACATTATTTTTAAAACCATTCATGTTTTTAAAACCTAAAATATACAGCAAAGATCAAAAATATAAATTTCAAAACCAAAATTCTAAACAAACTAAAATAAAAAAACCAAAAAATTACACAAACAAAAACACTTTAAGAACCATATATATAAAACAAAGTTAAAACTTTAAAATTAAAACCCATAAACACTCAAACAATCAGGACTTTGTTTAGACATTGACTTTTGGCACATAAGACAAGCCACATGACTGGCTAGGTTATCACCGTTAATCAAGACACATGAACATTACTTAGACTAATTTACTCCACTTGCTCTGCTGTACTTTTCATTAATTCCTTAGCTCCATAATTCTTCCGGCTATTGTTTAATACGTTACACAATTTCTTTTCCATTTATATAATGTTATTCTTTTCCGAAAATTGGCTTAGTAATCGATGACTAATATTAAGTTTGTACACCTTTATCCAAAACCCAAGAATCTAAAAAATAAAGTTAAGTTTGAGTTTGAATCCTATTAATTATACTAATGGATCTTATATCTTTAGATTTGAAAAATAAAAAACCAAACTGAGAATCGAATAGATACTGGAAATTTTATAATATAATATATAGATTTATAAATATTAATTATATTTAGTTTTAAAATAATTGAATAATTTAAAATATTATTTATAAGTCAAGATATCCAAAAAATTGAACTACTAGAATACTTTCTAAAAAAAATATTTAAAAATTATCTGAATTATCTAAATTTTTATAGAAACCTAAATAATTTGATATTTAATCCGAAAAAAACTTTCTTTTTTGATTTTTTAATCAGAATTAACCAAAAAATTGGAACCGAACCGAAATCGAATACCTTAGATATAAATGGCTACCAACTTTGTTACACGAACCGAACCGAGAACCGAAATCACCAAACCGGAACCGAACCTAAATTTCTGAATGTCCGAACGGATCCTAAATTTCTAGAACCGAAGAATCGAAAGAACCAAACCGAACTAAGAACCGAATGCCATGATTACTAAATATATTATAATCTCAATAACTTTTTAAATTATTGGGTATTCTTGTTATTTCATATGTTTATAATGGTCGATCATAACAATTCGAAACATAATCTCCTAGACCTATATAAAGCATTTAAACATTAAACCATCATATACTGATTATAAAAGGAGAGGTTTACTTTTGAACAAAACAAAAGAGTGGTTTACGTGAGTTTCCAGTTATAATAGATTCTAAACTGGCAACGCTAAATTGAGGTTGATTATAGAACTCGACACCAATATCAAGCTATTCGATCTGTGGCTACAGTCTCCAGATATATGTTTTAAATGTGACAGTATGAAATGTATAGCTCAATTAAACATATAATTCCATCTTGTTTGAATAACTCAACCCAATCGATGGACCACTTAACTAAAATACACGATTATATAAAATAACATAACTTGTAAAGTGATCTCCAAATGTTGCAATTGGGTTGAGTAACGAATAATGAATGGAAGTGGACATATTGTAACTCCATTTATTTTTAGGTAATTCAGATATTTTTCAACTAGATTATGTTTTGAAAAGTCAAAACCAATTGAGTTTTAAATAAATTACCAAACTGAAAGTGTGGTTGTTGCAAATGCAACTTAGTAGTGATAAGATTAGTGAGTGACAAGCTAACACAACTTCCGTTTGGTCAAATACCTCATGTAACAAGTCAATTCATTTGTATATGTATTATTTTCATTAGGCAATTATGTTGCTTGAGATTATATGTAATAATTTCCCACATACATGCGTCGAATATAGTATCAAGGCATAATGACATGAAAGTTGATAACTTGGCGTGCTTTACTGAAGCACTATCTTTTTGGGGCTAAAGAGATTGTTTTAGTTTCGTCTTTGACTCTACGTTTCAAACTTAGTTTATTATATACTTTCTCAAATCTCTTTGTGTACGGTATGCTTTAGCGTGTGAGCGATTAAGTGAAAGAAAAATAATTTGCATATTTCATCTTCTCTGGTAGTAGAAGATTTTTTGGGATAGCTTTGAAGTCATAAGAAGTGAATATGAAAATTGTGTGTGTCTAAAGAACACTAAAGTGGTTCTTGTTGGAGATGAGTTTAACACTTTCAATAAAAAACTTTCAGTTTAAAATTGGCTCACCTAAAAACTAAAAAGTTAATAAAGAAGAGAAAGCCACCAAATAAAAAAAAACTAGAATAAAAAGGAAAAAACCTTACTTATAACTTGTATAAATAAAGAGGTACCTAAAGATAAAATGATTGTAAAATATCAGCAAAAAAAAAATTATACAAAAAGAGAATACATAATTCTTTCATAAACACGTCATTTGCATGATCTCTTGCAAACAACTACAAATGATTTGATCTCTTCTTAAAATGGAACATCATTGTTTTTTACAAGGTTCAATTATAATCAATAAAACCTACTTTTCTATATTCGTCAAATTTTAACTTCATCAACACGAGATTTTATTAAACACACTATAGAATTTGTGCTACTACTTGCTGAATTCATATTCAGAAATTAGCATCATATGTGGAAAAAGGAGAATTACCAAACATAAAAATCTGAAGCTCGATGGAAGAAAACTATAGTCATCCTCTATTCTTTGACCTCTCTATCACTATGAGTCGTTATCATTGTTAATGGTTATGTTTGTATTATTATACACACTCATGCGTGGTATTGTACTTTGTTGTAAAACCTAGAAACCATGCTTTGAAATTCTTTTGCAATAATTTAAAACAATTAGGTAATAGTAGTTATTATTATTTTAACATTACACATACTCCTTGTTCGGAAAAATCTCTAAGCACTCCTCGTACATTTGGGTTGGGCCTAGTGACTAATAAAAAAATCGGATATAACTGCAGGATTAATCGGGATCTAGTTTTTAAGTTTTTTTTTTTTAAAACAATTATAAGATATAATTAGTTTAGGTATTATAAAAATGTAAATTATATGTAGTACAGTGGTTTGTGCTTGTACGTGTAGCTTGCAGTACCCGGGTTCAACGTGAGAGGAATGCATTTTTTTTTACTTTTTGTTTAATGAATAGAAATTATGAAAATGCTCTCATGTTCTTCCTCAACCTATATTGCCTGAAACCCTATTTTTCGCTGCTCACTTTAGCCCTAGTACACTATTTCAACCTTACGATTTTGTTTATCTACATATATAGCAATATTTGAGATTTCCGATTTCATGGTTAGGCGGCCGCATAACCTTAAACCACGTTCTACAAAACCAAAACTCAGAATGACATATAATGCATCAGAATTGACCAAAACTTATGATGACGTATAATGCATCTGATTTGACAAAAAATGCTACAGTGACCACACGTATTACGACTAAATGTCTGATTACGTTGTAAGATTATCTTTTATGATTTCAATTATGAAATCTACCCAAGACCATATTCTAGATTTAGATTAATTCAACCCTAATAATTCTAAAGAAGAAAGAAACATACTAACCTTTGATTCATTGAAGATTATATAGATTGACTTCTCCTCCTTAGACATTTTTCCTTTATTGATTCTTTGATGAATAAGAATCTAAATCCTTTAATACTTTCCTTTGAGATCTTTTCTATTATGTAGTTTTAAGAGAGTTTTTGTCATCATCCAATAATGAGAGACATTACACTTATTTATATTAATAGAAGGGGTGTGCATAAACCAACACAACCCTTCACTCATAACCACTCACTAACTACATAAATACATAAATGTATATTATATCTTTAAGATCATAGAATGAAGGACATTCATAAATTAAGGTAAAGGAGGGGGTATATCAATACACCCGTATTCTAATGTCTTTAATCGAAACCAATCCATCACGGTGTCGTCTTTAATATTAGAATCTGAATTTGTAATATGAACTCAATCTTATATTGAACCAATAGACACATATGTCAAATAAGAATATAAATTATTCTTACATTCTCCCACTTGACCTTTGTGTCACTTTAATGGTCTAATATCAATAATGCGCACTTTTATATCAAGTTCACTTGATCTTTACTAAAATTAGAAATGATCGAATCATGGCGGTTGTATGTCTTTAATTCGGCATAGTTCCTTCCATGTATCACAAACCAATTCTAACTTTACAATATCCTTTCATGAGAAAAACCTTTATTCTCAAAACTTTACCATATGTATATCTTTAGACCTTAAGTGTATACACATCCTTTAATGATAACATATTTACTAAATCAGAAACTAACTTTAAGTGAATTCCTAGGTGTCAAATATTTATGAGGCATTCCATAACTATAGTAGCAAGGCTTTATCTATAATACCCATACGTTCTTAAATGGCCATTGAACGCCTTGGGTGGTAAAGCTTTAATTTGCGAATCCGTTATCATTATATCCTCTCTTATGTGCTCCCATGACACTCTATGTTTCTGAACTTCTTCTTTAATAGACAAGTAGTTGAACTTAATGTGCTTAACACCTTTAATATACTTGTCATCCTTTCAAAAGAAGACAGCTGCGAAATAATCACCATAAACTCTCAGCGACTTGGTTATAATTAATGTCAATAATCCAAAGGTCTGAGATAAATTTTCACAGCCACTATTCATGAACTGTGACCTCAAAGCATGTCACAATTCAACCTTAATAGTGGAAGTAGCAATGACAGACTGCTTTCCACATTCCTTTATATTGTTGCCTCAATTAATAGGAACAATAACCAAACATTGATTTTTTTTACCATCAACGCATCCGACATAATCTGAATCTGAATATCCAATAACCTTTAACTAATTGGATCTATTTTATGTAAGCATGTTCTCGATTGGTGCCTTGCAAGTACCAGGGGTCATTTCTTTGCAGCTTTCCAGTGGTTCATTCTGAGGTTACTTTCATATCTGCCCCAACTTTCCAATATCAAAACTGATATCAAGCTGAATACATGTCCGATATCGTTCAGAATCCCAACCACTAATGTCTAAGGAAATCTTTCTATTTTTTTATGCTCCAATTCATTCCATAAAACATTACCATTTTACTAAACTTTCCCCTTCTGAATTGGAGCTATTCCTACTGAGTATTTTTTTAATTTAGTATCTCTCTAAAATTTTACTGATATATCTTTTCTGAGACAAATTTAACAGTCCTTGTGATTTATCTCGAAAAAATTTCTATTCCGATCACATAATATGCCTCACCCACATTTTTCATTTCAAATTCTTAGAGAGATACTTCGTCACATCATGTAACATACCCATGTCATTTGCAGCAAGCAAAATATCATCAACATATAGGACTAAAATCACAAACTTACTCCCACTGATCTTAATGTAGATACATCGATCGCCAATGATCTCTACAAAACTATATGACGTGATGATATCATTAAATTTTATATACCATTGTCGAGAAGCTTGTTTTAGTCCATATATTGTTTTCTCAGTTTACACACCAAATTTTCTTTTCATGCGACCACAAAATCTTCTAGTTGGTCCATATATACTTCATCCTC